>SKCR01044014.1:0-35352 GCA_019454045.1 Zanthoxylum bungeanum
GGCTTGTAGATAGTTGATGAGGGGTAAAACTATCACTATTTCTCACTCATTTAACTTAATATTTTGTATAGTTTCTTGAGTTTTGTGAATATTTTGATGTGTTTTGTGTTATTTTGTAGATAAATAAAGTTTCAGGACATTCTGGAGGTGATTTGGAGCAAAACTGTGAAATTTGGTGAAATTTGGCAAAAAGGGTATTTTGGTAATTTTGGGCGTCCCGATACAAATGGTATTTTGGTAATTTTGGACATCCGGACACCAAAATAAAGTTTCAGGACATTCTGGAGGTGATTTGGAGTAAAACTGTGAAATTTGGCAAAAAATGTATTTTGGTAATTTTGGGCGTCCCGACACCGATGGTATTTTGGTAATTGCACCGCATGCCACGTGTCAAAAATTCAACGAGCCGTTTTTTTTAGCCACCATGCCACGTGTCGAAAATTCAGCGATCCAAAAAAAATAATAATAATAAAAAAATAAAAATCAGAAAAATAATAATAAAAAATTAGATTTTTTTGCCTATAAATAGATTTTGAATTTCTTAGTTTCAATGTACCTCATCCTCTGAAATCCTTATAAATAAAAGAGAGTTCTTCTTATTTTCTTCTTATATTCAGTTTTATTTACGCTTTGTAGTAGTAATTCTATCCATCTATGAGTGGGTAACTTCTCTATGCTGAGGTAATAAGGTAATACTTTTACTTTTGCTATTTAGATTCATCTTCCTTAAAATATAATATATAAACTATTTAAAACCTGACTTAATAAAGGATACCGCCATTCTGGACGGTTGGTTATTCAATTTAAATTGGTTAAACCTGACTTAATGAGGATACCGCCATACTGGACGGTTGGTTTAAGTTTATATTTTTGTTCCGCCTTATGGCTGATATATTTGAATTTGACTTAATCAGGATACCGCCATTCTGGACGGTTGGTTTAAAACATCACAAGATTATATATTATTTTATGGGAGATATCTAAATAGTAAATAGTAGAAGTTAATTCCTTTTACCTTAGCATTTTATTTATTTTTCTACATTTACTTTTTAGTAATTTTTATGTTTTTTTTTTATTTGTACTAACTATGTGTTATAACTAAGTTAGTTTTCTAGGTTGTGATGAAATCTAATATCACCGATTTATAAGAGGTTATTTTATAATTTGAGTAATTTAAAGGTTTACTTATTAAGTCTTAAATGCTTCTTGTTGTTTGATCACCAATAAGATTAATGTGGTAAATCTAAAATGAACTAGACATAAGGATTTTAGGTTTCAACCTTTGACTTAATAGCCAACGATCTTCCTTGAGGATAGATAACCCTTTAATAGATTTCCTTACAGGATAGACATATACCTATTGGGCGGGGGTAGCCATAATTAGAACTTAAACTTAATGAATCCAGATAATTTGGTTGACATAGACATATGGTTCAATTGGATTAAATTGGGTATTTGTGTCTGACCATCGACAGATGCTTTCACATAAATTCATGTTCCAGGTTAGTAAACTGATTTATTACACAAACTTAAAATAATCACTTCATCTTTTAAAAGATATTAGAATGATTCACAACCCTAGATCTTTGAGTCTTTTATTTTCCTTAGTATTTTCTTTTGTCTTTTTATCTTTTTATTTATTTAGCAAATCTACAAATCAAATCATTCAAGCAATCAATTCCCTTCTCCCTCAATTAGATATTTGTAAATAAATAGTATCAACAATTAATAACAGTAGTAGGAATTAAGTCCCCGTGGGATCGATATTTTTATACTACTTGAACGATACGTGCGCTTGCGTTATACGTGTGTGTTTACGCCGGTCAATAGTTTAGTGTTTGTAATTGTTGGACAATTATGACTCATAGCATCACTATTTGTAAAAGATACAAATTAACTATGTGACAAAAGAAATTACTCTTTTATCATTTTGTAATTGGATTACTTGAATATATAAATGATAAAAGTCCATATGATTAGTACTGTATTAATAAAATATGAGACAATATTAATCCACGAAAGGTTTAATCATTAAATATCTCTAGAAGTAGTATAATCGAGACTTGACATCGGTAATGCGGAATAAGCTAGTATTACACTTGTGCGCGTTATGGAAGCTTAACGACATAGTTCTCATATATTTAAGTATTGGATACTTATGCAAGTTGATAGGAGGTTCTGCAAGTGTGATAGGAGGTTCTGTTAGCCGTTGGATCGGGAACAGCTTCGCTCTAGATAGACCCCTCGGAGTCTCATTGGTAGTATGACTATGTGTCTATGGGAATCCGAATCAGGGTAGGTGTATGTGGTCTTAACCTGAGACTTGCATCGCTAATACTTGCGACAATCAGTATACTTTGGTTTTGGTCGTCCGGAGCTTTAACAGGTTCTGTGTACGCCTCTTCTGGGTATACTGAGAATCGTAGTGTATTGGGTGTGATGTCAAGATGGAAGTATCACTTCAGTCA
This sequence comes from Zanthoxylum bungeanum, assembly GCA_019454045.1. Classification (NCBI taxonomy): domain Eukaryota; kingdom Viridiplantae; phylum Streptophyta; class Magnoliopsida; order Sapindales; family Rutaceae; genus Zanthoxylum; species Zanthoxylum bungeanum. Next base: position 2,469 of record SKCR01044014.1, read on the forward strand.
TATAAAGATGATGATCACGCATGGATACAGAACTAGTACTCTTAAATGCTGCAGCTATCGGGATAATATGACTAGGTCATGATTATCCGATTACAGAGACTAGTTGCTAGTGATCCGATATATGCTTCGTACGGGGCAGACACAATTCCAGCCTTAGGCCTAGCATGTGACATCCGATATTGGATCGTAATACACAATACATTGTATACTACGCCTGATACAGATTATATATATTCCATGTTGAATATATTTCTGGAGAATTGGGTTGGCAATGTGCTTTGCTAGAAGCTAACCATGTCTTGTAAATCAGTGAGAACGTGGTATGGGGTATGCACGTGTCGGATAATCCGACAACCGTATTTACTGCCAACATATCCAGGAATCTCTTGGGTCGCTTCCTAAAGATTCACCGATGACATTTGACTCGAACATAATTAATTTGAGATTAATTATGAGAGAGAAAATTAATATTGGATTAATTACGTCAAGAATTAATCTAGGATTAATTCGTGTAGAAGAGAGAACGCGGTTAATTTGGAATTAATCGGCAAAGTAAATTTAATAGTTAAATTAGATTTTACTATTTAATTTATTCAAATGAGCTAAAATAATATATTAGATATATTAATTGAAATTGGATTTCAATACGGAATTAAAATTGGATTTTAATTCAAGCGAACGAATTAATTTGGAATTAATTCGCAAGCGACTTTCGTAATAATTTTGCGAGACTTAATTATTTAATTAAATTGGATTTAATTATTTAGAGACGGGAAATTCGTTTAATCGGATTAAACGAACCCGGGCCCAAGTCTTGTTGTGTAAGCTAACTTGAATTTGGAATTTAAAAGTGGTGGGACCCACTTGACTTACATCAACTTGTCAAAGTGTGATGGAAGTGGTTGGCAAAATTAAGTGTGGCACTTTAATTACACAACAACCAATTTTTTGGAACAACCAACACTATTCATTCTATTATTTCCTCTCCCAAAACCGTGACTCTCTCTTCCTTGGAGGAAATTTTTGATTCACAAAATTTTGTTCAAGCTAGCACTTAAAGGAGTCAAAGAAAGGTGATAGGGAAACTCACCCAAGAGTTTGGAACTCAAAAGGAGGGCTTGGAGCTTCTACATCCATGGAAATTTTCGAAATCTCCAAACCGACAATGTAAGTATTCCGCAACTTACTTGATAAATTCACACAATAATCATGCTTAGAGATCCTGTGGCATGTCTATGACACTAACAATGGTATCAGAGTGAGATCTAAGCATGATTTGATTCTAGGGTTTATATACTTTAATTTGGGATTTTTTGCCTGGAGCTTGATTTACCTAAATTGATTGTGTGGTTGTGTTTATATCATGATGAATTGGATTTGTGCATCATTGGATTTGAGATAAATTGATTGGATCAAAAATCCCCAAATTCACAAGCATGGCCGAATACACCCTAGAAATCCTCTTGGTGATTTTTTGAAAATTAGATAATTGGATATGTTTAAAGCATGGAATAAATCTTGTATGTTGATTTAATTAGATTGAAATCAAATTGAGTGTTATTTTATGCAATTGCCGTGAGAATAAGCATGTTGGAATGGATTGATTTAGCCTCAATTTTATGTTGGACATGAATTTGAGAATTAAAGCATGATTAATTAGATTAATTGATATTTTAGAAATATTGGATTAATTAATTAATTGTGGTAATTACAGTTTAGTTGAATTAATGTAAATTTTGAATAATATGTTAATTTAATTTGTTGTAATTGGGTTAATGGGCTTGGTTGGGCCAAATATGGTTTTGGACAATTGAGTTGGATCCAATTGGGCCTAAAACCATTTCCATAAAGTCAAAATATGACAATTGGGCCTTTAAAAATTTAATTGAGTCTAATGGACCTAAATTGATTTTTGGCATCGGGTGATTCCTATTTGGGCCTTGGCATTTTGGGTTTGATCCATATTGGCCAAAGCTCATGCCTAAAGAATTAATTGAAAGCTCATTGGACTTTAATTGAATAGTATTGGATACTAATTGGGCATTGAGACCTATGAAGATTGGATTTGGAATCCAAGTCTAAAAGGCACTATTAAAAGTGTAATTATTTAATTTGGAATTAAATATGAATTAGTATTGGATACAATTTAAATTGGATTTAAAATTGTAGTTCGATATAATTCAAGAATACGTACTTTGAGTATTTATTCTTAAACGAGTTGGACTCGCGCAAATCAAATCGTTGTTTGAACATTGGATTGTCATTAATTCAAAGATTAATTAATTGGATTAGATTGATTGAATAACATGCTTTGTGTGAATACTTGGATGTATTTGTATGAATAATGAATATCGGATGGATATTAGATGGGTGGGGGCAATTTTGGAAATTGTTGTAATAAATTTAGAATTTATTAAATTGGACATGCATGTCCAGTCTTTCACCTCTTTATCTCTTTGTATTTCTCTTCTCACCAATTCCCCTCAATGCAAATGAGGTTTCTTTTAGTGTTATGTAATTGGGTAGAAGAATGTATAGTGCTAGCGGGAGAAAGGAAATGGAGAGATTTGTTCTAGGAATAAATTGTTATATATTCATCCACATATCATTATTAATTTTATTCGGGCCTTATTTATGCTTTTAGAATGCATGTTTAAGGGTGTATGATGAGACCAAATCAAAGATAATAAATTGGTTACCAATTTACGCGAAAAACCCTCACTCAAATATTAAGCGTTTTCCTTCCATTGAGTGGTTCTCTCTCAAGATCCAAAATTGACATTGGTTTGTTGGCCAAAGTCAAGATCAATGTCCATCGCAGATGTGTTTGAACCACGAAAGCTTTGTTCCATATCGCATGTCTTGGGCGGTTGTGACTTGTTGGCCAAAGTCAAGGTCCCTTAATGTTCATCGACGTGGATTACGAAGCTTTCCCACTGTCAATGGGCCATGCTTAACTGGAATCATTAAGTTTGTTGAGCCAAAGCCAAGACTTAGTTAATTCAAAGGAAAATGTTAGGAAATATATTGGATATATGTTTTGGACTTGGAGGTCTACCTACCGGATCTAGGAATTGGATGAGATCCAATTGATCTTAGAGATCTACCTAGTTAAGTTTCATACAACTTGTTGGCCAAAGTCAAGGTTGTGTGTTAGTTAACGGGATTCTAGCCCACTAGGAACCGGGTTTCCCGAGTACTCCACAGAGGGTTAGAGGCTCGCCGAAAAATAGTAGGAGGCTAGTATTAAATTTGCAATTTCGTTTAATACTCGCTACACGCGCTCTTTTATTTTATTTATCGTTGTTATAAATATATATTAGTTGGACTAATATCTTTTATTACTTTCTTTGAACAGTTAGACTGTACAAGACACTACTCCACTTGTAGTTGGTCATATAGTTAGACTATAGTAACCATTACATTTTGAGTGTACCCGAAATCGTTGATTGAATAGTTGGACTATTACAATCGAGATGGCTAGAAATATTAGCGTTAAGGACATCGTCATGGGCGATAATGTCTTTAACGGCTCCAATTTTCCAGATTGGGAAATGAATCTCAGGATAATCCTGGGAGCTGAGAAGTTACTCTATTGGATAGAGAAACCTCTCGGGCCCTGAGCCCGAAGTTAAGCAAATAGTAAAGCATGAGTTTAGGAAGACTCATCGTGATGATAACTTTAGTGCTCAATCCATTATGCTTGCAGCAATGACTCATTAATTTCGTCATCAGAACTAAGGATTAGATCATTATACCATGATGTTGAAATCAAAGGATCTTCATAGATCTAACTTTAGATCTTAGAAGTACGAATTGCAAAAGAAGCTCTTTCACTCGCGTATGTCAGATGGTACATCTGTCGAGCACTAGGTGTCACAGATGATTGCTGACATCGAACAGCTAGGTTAGCTGGGCATTACCTACGAGGCCGAGACTTCCATAGATTTGATCTTACAGTCTCTGCCCGAATGCTGGGGCGGGTTCATCATGAACCAAGAGAAAACTCTTGGAGAGTTAATGGCTATGCTCAAGGAGGCAGAGCCAGAGCTTCCAAAAGGGCAAGAAGCGCAAGGCGCATCTTACTTCGACATCCTAGAAGGCCAAGGCTTGGCCGAAGGCTTCTGGGGGTGTGAAGAAAAAGGGCAAAGGTAAAATCGTCACAGTCTTCTGGGAAGACAAATGACATATCCCAAGATGTCTGCCTAAACTGTGGCAAACGGGGTCACTGGAAGCGTGACTGCCGTATGGACAAGGCAGACATGAAGGAAGTGAAGGCGAGCAAGGCTCCGACTTCAGGTATGTTTGTTATTGTAATAAACGTGTCCACTACTGGTTTTAAAAATTAGATTTTTGATACTGGATGTGGTACATACATATGTACTGATGTGCGGGATCTGCTGATTAGCAAGAGACTGGCTTCAGATGAGATCGACCTGCGAGTCAGAAATGGGACGAGAGTCGCTGTTTTGGCTGTGGGAACCTAAGTTTTGGAACTGCCCTTTGGGCATGTACTTAAATTAGGAAACGGTTATAATGTACCTAGTTTGACTAGAAACATTATCTCTATATCTAGTTTAACCCGTTGCGGGTAAACTTTTATATTCCAGAACACTAGGTGTTTTGTTTATAAAGATGATATTGAGATATACACATTAGATGTGAATAACAGTATTTATATTTCGAATATAAATGAATCTCAAACATATAACATGACAAACAAAAGCCTCAAACTGAGTAAATCAAATGAGACTTATTTGTGACATTGTCGTCTGGGACACATTAACAAGACTCGTACATCCACACTTTCGAAGAGTGGATACGTGGACGGATTTGATCCTAATTCATATGATGTCTGCGAATCTTGTTTATTAGGCAAAGTGCCTAAAACACCTTTTAGTGGTAAGGGTGTAAGTCACTGAGATGTTAGCCCTCGATCATATTGACGCGTGTGGGCCCATATCTAGCCAGGCTAGAGGTGGTTATGAATACTTCGTAGCCTTACGGATGTTGCATCGCGTTATGGTTATGTGTATCTTATGAAACACAAGTCGAAAACTTTTGATAAATTCAAAGAGTTTCGACACGAAGTAGAAAAACAGACCTGCAAAATTATTAAAACATTACGGTCGGACCATGATGGAGAATACTTAAGCAATGAGTTTCTTGATTACTTGAAAGAGTATGGTATTCTATCACAGTGGACTCCTCCCGGAACACCTCAATGAAATGTGTGTCCGAACGGAGAAACCGAACTTTGTTGGACATTGTAAGGTTTATGATGAGTCGCATTGAGCTACCAATTTCCTTCACGGGATACACATTGAACAGTGCAATACTAATTTTGAATAAGGTTCCGTCAAATTCTGTTGGACAGACTCCATATGTAATATGGATAGGAAAGAAACTGGGTTTCTCATTCCTGAAGATTTGGGTATGCTGGGCATATATTAAATGTTTGTATGGTGCCAAACTAGAACCCAAATCGGATAATTACCTATTTGTAATTGGCTATCCTATGGAAACCAAAGGATATTATTTCCACAACCCATAAGAAAACAAAATATTTGTTGCTCTCCATGCGGTTTTCCTTAGAGGAATTCCTAAATGCAGTGGTAAGTGGGAGGAAAGTAAAACTCAATGAAAATCGGAGTGATATTGTTCCTTGTTGGACAATTATGACCCATAACATCACTATTTGTACAGAACATGGTGTTGTTGTACAAATTAACTATGTGACAAAGGAAATTGCTCTTTTATCATTTGTAATTGGATTACCGGGATATATAAATGATAAAAGTCCGTATGATTAGTTTCGGATTAATAAGATATAAGACAGTATTAATCCACTAAGGTTTAATCATTAAAATATCCCTAGTCGTAGTATTATCGAGATTGGACATCGATAATGCGAAATAGACTAGTATTGCACTTATGCGCGTTGTGGGAGCATAACGACATAGTTCTCATATATTTAACTATTGGATACTTATGCAAGTGTAATAGGAGGTTGTGTTTACCGATGGTACGGAAACAGCTTCGCTCTGGATAGACCCCTCGGAATTCCATTGGTAGTATGACTATGTGTCTATGGAAGTCCGAATCAGGCTAGGTGTATTTGGTCTTAACCTGAGACTTGCATCACTAATACTTGCGACAATCAATATACTTTGGTTTTGGTCGTCCAGGGCTTTAACAGGTTCTGTGTACGCCTCTTCTGGGTATATTGAGAATCGTAGTGTATTGGGTGTGATGTCAAGATGGAAGTATCACTTCAGTCATATGGAGATGATGGTCACGTAGGATAAGGAACTGGTACTCTTGTATGCTGCATCTATCGGGATAATATGACTAGTTCATGTTTATCCGATTATAGAGACTAGTTACAAGAGATCCGACATATGCTTCGTACGGGGCAGACACAATTCCAGCCCCAGGCCTAGCATGTGACATCAGATACTGGATCGCAATACGCAATACTACGTATACTACGTCTGACATAGATTATATATTCCTTTAAGAATATTTCTGGAGAATTGGGTAGGCACGGTGTTTTGCTATAAGCCAACCATGTCTTGTAAATCGGAAAGAACGTAGTACTAGATAAGCACGTATTCGGATATTCCGATGACCGGATTTACTGCCAACATATCCAGAGATCTCATGGGTCGCTTCCCGAAGATTCACCGATGACGTATGACTCGAACATAATTAATCTGAGATTAATTATAAGAGAGAGAGAACGATTAATTTGGAATTAATCGATAAAATAATATATTCGATATATTAAACGAAATTAGATTTCGATGCGGAATTAAAATTGGATTTTAATTCGGGCGAACTAATTAATTTAGAATTAATTCGCGAGCGACATGAATAGTAATTTTGCTAGGCATAATTATTTAATTAAATTTGATTTAATTACGTTGCAACGGGAAATTCATTAATTCGGAATTAACGAACTCGAGCCCGAAATGTGTTTGCGGGCCCACTCGCATTTTGAATTAAAGTGGGGCCCACAAGTCACATCGCAAGTCACCTTTTGTGATGGAAGTCACATCAACTTTGAGTGATGTGATGCAAGTCACTTTTTGAGTGATGGGAGTTGTTGGTAGCATTGAATGCTATTTTCCCTCCAAATTTGTTTTAGCTTTTTGGAAAAGCATATACCAAATTTACAGTTGACTTTTCATAAGTGTAATTGGTTTTAGAAACCAAATATACCAAAAGCTAAACTCTCCCTCTCCAACTCTCTCTTGGCCGAATGGCCTTCATTTTCTTCTCCTCTTATTGGCTTGGCCGAGACATACACAAGAGAAAAGGAAACAATTCGTTGCAAATTTTTCCTAATGCTAGCACATAAAGAGTTATACAAATGTGATAGGGAAACCAACCTTTGAGCTTGGAATCTCAAATCAAAGCTTGGAGCTTGGATTCAACACTTCAAAGAGGAAAGCTTGGAGATCAACTTCAAGGAGGAGCTTGGCCGCAACTTCCATGGAGCAAATTTTTTATGTTCAACGCATCCAAAATCCGATCAAAGTGAGTATTTTCCGCATTCTTACTTTGTTGTATTCACATATTTCATTGCTTAATTAATCTTGGTTTGACCTAGAAAACCCAACATTCCTGGCACCGATCCCCTCACAGAACACGAAAAGTTCATCATGGATGAGACTGTTCCACAATCTTCTAATACACAAGAACCACGTAGGTAGAAGAGAGTCAGAAAACAACCTAAGAGGTATGGGTTTCTGATCTCACCTTATGTAGACATTAATATTATTGAGGTTAATAAACCGGCTACGTATGAGGAAGCGATACAAGGTATCGACTCCGCTTTATGGCAAGAGGTCATGAAGTCCGAAATGGATTCCATGTATACAACCAAGTTTGGACATTGGTTGATGTACCAGAAGTCATTGTACCTATCGGTAGCAAATGTGTCTTCATGGTGAAGACATACATGGATGGCAACAAACAAACGTACAAAGCTAGGCTTTTAGCGAAAGGGTATCTTCATCAACATGGTGTTGATTACGACGAAACATTTTACACGTTGCCATGATTAAATCCATTCGGATAATGCTTGTTATTGCTGCATATTTTGATTATGAAATATGGCAGATGAACGTCAAAACCGCTTTCCTTAACGGAAACCTTTTGAAGGATGTTTACATACAATAGTCTGACGGTTTTGTCGTGTCAAAACATGCAAACAAGGTTTGCAAGTTAAATCGATCCATTTATGGATTGAAGCAAACATTACGTTCTTGGAACCAACGTTTTGATAATATCATAATGATATATGGTTTCATTCAAAACGATGATGATTATTGTGTATATAAGAAGGTTAGTGAGAGCGCACTGACATTGATTGTCTTATACGCTGATGATGTATTGCTTCTAAGCAATGACATTCACATACTAAAATCGGTGAAAGCTTGGCTTTCATTAAAATTCTCCATGAAATACTTGGGAGAGGCAACCTTTATTCTACGAATAAGGATCTACTGGGATAGATCTAAAAGTTATTGGAACTCTCTGAGAACTCGTACATTGACAATGTTGAAGGGATTCAACATGGATCAGCCCAGATGGGGCTGCTTCCAGTGTCATATGTCATCTCTCTATCTAAGGACATGTGTCCTAAAAATCAAGATGAGAAAGACGCAATGAATCGGATCTCGTTCGCTTAAGCAGTCAGATCGATCATGTATGTCATGACATGTACGCGACCTGGTGTCTCATATGCTTTGAGCATCTGCAGTCACAATCAGGCCAATCCAGGTGATGGTCACTGGATTGATGTTAAGAACATCCTTAAGTATCTTAGAGGAACTAAGGATGTTTTCTTAATTTATGGATATTGAGAACTTGAGGTGACTGGAATCACCGATGCAAGTTTTCAAACCGATAAAGACGACTATAAGTCGCAATAAGGGTACATAATTTGTTTGAACAACGGAACAGTGAGCTGGAAATCTTCCAAGCAAGATATTGTTGTCGATTCAACAACAAAAGCGAAATATATTGTTGCGGCTGAGGCAACAAAAGAAGCATTTTGGATCTATAAAATTCCTAATTGGATTAGGAGTAGTTCTATTAGCAGCTGAGCTGGGCTACAACACAGACTAAGGAATTACGGTCTCATCAATGATCCAAGTATGTACTTCGACGGTTTCATCTGATATGTGAGATCATACATCGTGGCGATGTCAAGATCAAAAGATCGCATCAGATGATAACATATCAGATCTGCTGACGAAAGTGATATCTCATCAAAAGTTTGAGTGACTCGTACATAGTTCAAGTGTTGGACACTTGAGTGATTGGCTATAGGTCAAGTGGGAGATTGTTGGACAATTATGACCCATATCATCACTATTTGTAAAAGACATGGTGTTTTTGTACAAATTAACTATGTGACAAAGGAAATTGCTCTTTTATCATTTTTTAATTGGATTACTTGGATATATAAATGATAAAAGTCCATATGATTAGTATTGTATTAATAAGATATGAGACAGTATTAATCCACGAAATGTTTAATCATTAAATATCTCTAGTCGTAGTATTATCGAGACGTGACATCGATAATGCGGAATAGGCTAGTATAACACTTGTGCGTGTTATGGAAGCTTAACGACATAGTTCTCATATATTTAAGTATTGGATACTTATGCAAGTGTGATAGGAGGTTCTGTCAGCCGTTGGATCGGGAACAGCTTCGTTCTGGATAGACCCCTCGGAGTCTCATTGGTAGTATGACTATGTGTCTATGGGAATCCGAATCAGGGTAGGTGTATGTGGTCTTAACCTGAGACTTGCATCGCTAATACTTGCGACAATCAGTATACTTTGGTTTTGGTCGTCCGGAGCTTTAACAGGTTCTGTGTACGCCTCTTCTGGGTATATTGAGAATCGTAGTGTATTGGGTGTGATGTCAAGATGAAAGTATCACTTCAGTCATGTAGAGATGATGATCACGCAAGGATACAGAACTAGTACTCTTAAATGCTGCAGCTATCGGGATAATATGATTAGGTCATGATTATCCGATTACAGAGACTAGTTGTTAGTGATCCGATATATGCTTCGTACGGGGCAGACACAATTCCAGCCTCAGGCCTAGCATGTGACATCCGATATTGGATCGTAATACGCAATACATTGTATACTACGTTTGATAAAGATTATATATATTCCATGTTGAATATATTTCTGGAGAATTGGGTAGGCACGGTGCTTTGCTAGAAGCCAACCATGTCTTGTAAATCGGTGAGAACGTGGTACGGGGTACGCACGTGTCGGATAATCCGACAACCGTATTTACTGCCAACACATCCAGGAATCTCTTGGGTCGCTTCCCAAAGATTCACTGATGATATTTGACTCGAACAAAATTAATTTGGGATTAATTATGAGAGAGAAAATTAATCTGGGATTAATTGCGTCAAGAATTAATCTGGGATTAATTCGTGTAGAAGAGAGAACACGATTAATTTGGAATTAATCGGCAAAGTAAATTTAATAGTTAAATTGGATTTTACTATTTAATTTATTCAAATGGGCTAAAATAATATATTAGATATATTAATTGAAATTGGATTTCAATACGGAATTAAAATTGGATTTTAATTCAAGCGAACGAATTAATTTAGAATTAATTCGCAAGCGACTTTCGTAATAATTTTACGAGGCATAATTATTTAATTAAATTGGATTTAATTATTTAGAGATGGGAAATTCGTTTAATCGGATTAAACGAATCTGGGCCCAAGTCTTGTTGTGTATGCTAACTTGAATTTGAATTTAAAAGTTGTGGGACCCACTTGACTTACATCAACTTGTCCAAGTGTGATGGAAGTGGTTGGCAAAATTAAGTGTGGAACTTTAATTACACAACAACCAATTTTTTGGAAAAACCAACACTTTTCATTCTATTATTCCCGCTCTCAAAACTGTGACTCTCTCTTCCTTGGAGGAAATTTTTGATTCACAAAATTTTGTTCAAGCTAGCACTTAAATGAGTCAAAGAAAAGTGATAGGGAAACTCACCCAAGAGTTTGGAGCTCAAAAGGAGGGCTTGGAGCTTCTACATCCATGGAAATTTTTGAAATCTCCAAACTGATCAATGTAAGTATTCGGCAACTTACTTGATAAATTCACACAATAATCACACTTAGAGATCCTGTGGCATTTCTAAGACACTAACAGTAACACCTCATATGTTTAGCATGTATAATATGTTCACCATGGTCATAAGGTTCTTGCATGTGATGTATTAGGAACATGAAGTGTTTATAGACCAGTCAGGTTCAATCAAGATTAGGAGAGAAAATTCTCAAAATCATGTTTGAATCATGACATGATATTATTGAGTGAGGATCTGAGGCAGAGTCAGGACGTAGGTATCAGGAACTTTTTAAGTATACCATCAGAACCTCATAATCTGAACCTCATCGGAATCAAAACCTTGGAACTTAGAATCAGAACTTAACCAAAATGAAGCAAGCAAGCATGCTGATCAAGTCAGGTCAGAGCCTATCATAGCAGGACCATGTGAATTTCATGTCAGATTAGGAGATGATCAAGTCAGATACTGATTGTTTAAGTTCAAGTCAAAGTTAATTTCGGGTCAGAACCCAGGTACGTCATGTTAAAGTATAACATCATATCAGACTCTCAGAATCAAACCCTACCACACTCAGAATCAGAATCTCCTCAAAATCTCATAATTAGAACCTTTAGAATCAGAGTCAGAACCTTCAAAACCTAGTCAGTACCATATTTCAGAACCTTAGAGTCTTAATCAAAACCATATGTAAGTGTTGGTGTTGAAAACGTTTTCAAATATGGGTGTTTGTAAGGGAAATATTTGAAGGTCGGTTTGAGTTATGTTCTCTGAATTGTAAAGGCATGCATATGAATAAGACGTGTTTTTGAATGTGTATATGTGTGTAAATGTGCATATGAGTTTACGTAACTCGCTAATGGAATGTCCGAAAAGAGGGTGAGTATGAGGTTCATGATTCGCATAAAGTACGTTTCCGAACATATATGAATAAGTTGGATGCCAAGCATTCGAAAAGTATTTCGTATAAAGTATTTAGTGTTTGATTTGTTTTAAAAGAAAATCTTAAAATATTCCGATTTGATGATATTTCAAAGGCTTTGAAAAATTATAGTTTTGGTTTTGTACTATAGAATATTTATGAACTTGGTTTCTAGAATCATATTAAACATATACTTTGAAAGATATTATGTTTCATATGGGTAAAGAACAGTTTGAAAATTAAATATTTTTCTGACAGGAAAATTATATATCTGTATATAAATATGAACTTAATTATACTAAACCTGGAATTCATTTCGATTTTCCTGATATGTGTGGTTACTTACTAAGTTTTAAAACTCACGCAACATCAGTTTGTCAGTTTCCCAGGATGGGCAACCAAATCGGTCAGCCATCTAGTTTTGTACGTTGATGCTCGAGATGAGGGATCACCCAAGTTATAGTCACCCACCTTAATGTCATGGGTAATGTGTTTGTTTAAAGAAGTTCGTATTTCTGGTTTATATATTGTGTCATGCGTCGCATGTTCACGCATATGTAAAAGAATGTCTAGAGTTCTATGTGTAATTGTCACGACCCCCTCCCTAGAGCGGGCCCAACCCTAAAAAGGGGTCGCGGACCTCTTTAATTCGAACATTCAACATGCCATACAATTCAAACATAGATGTAAAAATAATACTTCTTAAATTACAAATTAGCAAATCTCTGAATGAAATGTCCAATATTAAGGTTTACAGCACAAGTCTTAAAATCATAAAAAATAATGTCCTAAATATCTGGACCAACACAAAGAGTGATTGTGGCATGTGGATGAAATCATGGTACTGCTACTGCTGTGTTTGCGAACTACCTGGGATGTTTGAGAAAATAGGGGTGAGCTTAAAGAGCTCAGTAAGTAAAACACACATACACTCAACATGACATCACCAATAAAATATGGATATGTATGTGTGTCTGTGTGTGTGTGTATATATATGTAATAATATTTGAAAATAACATATACTATAATAAACATCATCTCAAACAACCATTCACACAACAATACAAACATCCATCAAACATGGTTACTAATCTGAGTCAAGTATAATAGTGGATTGAAACCAATGGGATAGTATCTCATCACAACTCTCAAGGTTTCCCACCATATCATCTCGCGTAAATGTGCAAAAAAAGAGGACCGGAAAACGCTCATCCCCTAATCTTCATAACATCGCATAACCTCTCATATCATCTCATCTTATCTCAATCTCATCTCATCTCCGACCACTATTATACAAAATTTGGCAGCATAACATAACAACACACATCATCCAATATAATCAAATTTCACATTCAATCCATCAATCTCATCTCAACAATCACGAATCTATATTTCCCATGCCTTCAATAATTCGATAAATATCTCTCTACACACACACACATATTTTTATTTATACCATAATATATATATATAGACTTTCACGACAAACATCAATCAATAAATAATTATGTTGATTTAAGAACTAGTAATAGAAAGAACTAGTAATTTGACCCGCGATTTGTTGCGGTATTTATTTTTTCATGAGATATAAGATGTATGAATAAACATGAGAATGTGTATAAAAAATACTTGATTTACATAATATGTTGCTTGATAGAATTGATCTTCAAATTGAAAATATAATCACGTTGCTGCATATAAAATGGATGTATTATATGAAATTTAGGGCATAAATAAATGTAATGAATCTCTTATCTAATTAATTCAAACTCCTAAAATAAATCAACTCAATTTAATGAATTTCTTAAATTAATGAGAGAGTTGCATTTATTTAGCATTTGAGACTCTATGAGAGAAAAATAATAATAAGTAAGAAGTAAGATAAGATAAGATAAGATAGGAAGGCTAATTTGGTCCTTACATTTCCAATTTAGGTTTTATTTCGAGTTTTAGCTTTTAGCTGTCGTCAGTTAATTTCATCATCATCTCTGTGTGTGTATAAGTTATACATTTTTAAGCCGCTTCAGCGCTTCACGTGGTGTCTTCATATTAAAGTTATAAAATTACATTAATAAATCTATTATATAAAATTCATATTATAATTTTATAAGAATTCTATTATAACAAGAAAATATATTATATTATCTAAATAAAAAAATAACACTATCAAATTATCTACATTAACTTAATCTCTACAATTATTTTTTATTATTAAATTATAAAATTAAAATATATCTTCAATTATTTTTTTATTATAAAATTAAATAATAACTTAAGAAACATATTACAATATAAAAACATAATATATTATTAAAGTAAGAAACCTATTAATTAATTAATTAATTAATTAATTAATTAATTAATTAATATATTAATTTATTGTAATTAAATTATAAAATTAAAATAAAGAGACCTATTATAATTAAAAAACATACGTGACACTTAATCTATATAATTAATCTTTATAATTATTTTTATTATTAAATAATAAATTATTAACATAAGAAACTTATTATAATATAAAAACATAATTACTATTTAAGTAAAAACGTACTAATTAATTAACTAATTAATATTTTAATTTATTATTATAAAATTATAAAATTAAAATAAAGAAACTTATTATAATAAGAAAACATATTATAATCTCTCATTAAAATAAAATAAAAAAATATGTGACACTTAAACTTTACAATTAATTTTTATAATTAAATTATAAAATTAAAATATCCTTACAATTTTTTTTATTAAATAAAAAAAAATATATTACAATAAAAATACATATTATAATTTTATTATAACTATATTATAATAAGAAAATATATAATATTATTGTATTATAATTAAAAAATATTATTAAATTACTAAATCTAAACTTATTATAACAAGAAAACACATTATATTATCCGATTAATTTTTGAATAGTATCACAGATAATCCGGCAAATATATATATATAAGTTAAATATTTTTAAGCTTTCGCATTGCATCACATGACACTTAATCTTTACAATTAATTTTTTTATTACTTATTATAATAAGAATATATATATATATATATATATATATATATATATATATATTATAATCTTCTATTAAAATAAAAAATATATGTGGCACATAATCTCTACAATTAATTTTTTTATTATTAAATTATAAAAATTAAGATAAAGAAACTTATTATAATAAGAAAACATATTATAATCTCTCATTAAAATAAAATAAAAAAATATGTGACACTTAAACTTTACAATTAATTTTTATAATTAAATTATAAAATTAAAATATCCTTACAATTTTTTTTTAAATAAAAAAATATATTACAATAAAAATACATATTATAATTTTATAATAACTATATTATAATAAGAAAATATATAATATTATTGTATTATAATTAAAAAATATTATTAAATTACTAAATCTAAACTTATTATAACAAGAAAACACATTATATTATCCGATTAATTTTTGAATAGTATCACAGATAATCCGGCAAATATATATATATAAGTTAAATATTTTTAAGCTTTCGCATTGCATCACATGACACTTAATCTTTACAATTAATTTTTTTATTACTTATTATAATAAGAATATATATATATATATATATATATATATATATATATATATATTATAATATTATATTAAAATAAAAAATATATGTGGCACATAATCTCTACAATTAATTTTTTTATTATTAAATTATAAAATTAAAATAATAAATTATTAAAATAAAATAATATAAAAATATAATCTTCTATCAAAATAAAAAAAAAAAACTTAAATAGTAGCTTGTTACAACACCTAGATAATTTTTTGAATTTCGGATCTATTGTTATTTGTCATTTTATTTTGAATTATTTCGATATATTTTTTTATTATTTCATGAATTTTTTATTATTTACTTTACTTCAGGATGTAGACTCTGACTATTAGCTCTTACATAGTGAATTGGAAATATTATTTGAGAACTGAAAGACAGATGAAGAAGACATAAATATTCTTTATAAGTAAATCAATTATCTCATTTAAACTATAAAATCGACAGGATCCGAAATTTTTACAAGATCAATACCTAAAATATATATTTAACCCGCAAAAAGTGCGTACGTGTGGCAATGGGTCAGGCCAACCGACCAACAAAAAAAAAAGCTTGAGCTCGGCTTTTTTGGCCCGGGTTTTTTTATTTTTATTTTTTACAAAATTAATAATAATCAAAATCTTATACTAAAATATATTAACAAAAATATAGTATAAATTCCTCAAAGACATACATCAACTTAAGAATAAAAAATCTCTTAAATTTTTATCATTTAATTATTTTTTAAAATTTTTTATTTATTTTTTACCGAGTCCGAGTTTTTTTATGCAGGCCCAGTTTTGGCCTACCATTATATGGACGGGCCCGGGTGGGCCGGGCTGTGGGCTTTGTTTACCATGCTTAAAAGTGCGGGCCCTGAGCTGCTGCTAATAATAATAATAAAAAAAAAAATTGATAGTCGAAAAAAACGACTGCGTTTTATTGAACGACAGCCTAAATCATATTCTGTCTCTGTTCACTCGAGTTGCCGAGTCTAGTGGTCGACTCAGGAACCCCTCGATTTCATCCTCTCTAATCTGTATCCATTTATTTGTTTTTTTTAAGAAATTAATCAATAACTTCAAATAATTAGCAACTGGTGATCAATATTTGCTTCAAATTCAAATCGCAGCATCAAATCGAAATAACAACATGAGTAAATACGGCTTGCAACTTAGGGCTAATCCTTCAAAACAAAAGAAACAGCCAACTAAACCTCCACTGCCACCGCCTAAGCCTGAGGGTTTCAGCCTCGACGACGGCGACGATGACGTGGAGGATGAGATCGCCCGCCACGCTAGCAAGAACAAGGCTCGCAAAGAGGTAAAATGATTTCTTCTGAATTTTTAATTTTTTGCTTTATTTTTTTTGTTTAAAAAAAAATCTAATTTATTTACTTAGCCTTTATGTTGTATTCATTTTAAAGATTGAGGAGCAGCAAAGGAAAGCCTTGGAAGAGGATCCGTTGGTGTTTGATTACGATGGCCATTATGATGAGATGAAGGAGAAAAGTTTACGCCGAAAGGTGCAGGATCGTGCAGACACACAGGTATCTATAAAAAATATATATATATTAATAATTCAATTGTTGATTGAGGTTCAATTCGAGGTTAGGCTTGCTCTTTGAACTGATTTTGGTATGATGGATTTTTGTTGCAGTCGAAATATATTCAAAAACTGATTCATAAAGCTGAGGAGCGAAAGAGAGAGCATGATATAATTTATGAGAGGAAACTTGCTAAAGAGAGAAACAAGGAAGATCACCTTTTCGCGGACAAGGACAAATTTGTTACAAGTGCTTACAAGAAGAAACTTGCAGAACAGCAAAGGTGGGCGAAGGAACAGGCCTTGCGTGATCTTCGAGATGAGAGAGACGATGTATGTATAACTTTTCCTTTGACTTTGTGACTTTTTTTTTTTCACTTTTAACTATGTCGCTGCTTA
This sequence comes from Zanthoxylum bungeanum, assembly GCA_019454045.1. NCBI lineage: Eukaryota > Viridiplantae > Streptophyta > Magnoliopsida > Sapindales > Rutaceae > Zanthoxylum > Zanthoxylum bungeanum. Next base: position 20,057 of record SKCR01044014.1, read on the forward strand.
TATTTGCCTGATTATTTACCTGTTATTTTCATTTTTTTGGTCAATTTATCATATCTGTCTCATCTACCTATATAAATTTAAATTTAGTGTTTCAGTTTCGCATACACTTTGATATTGGTCTGAATGCTCATATCTTATAGGAGAAAGGTGAATCCGTTTCATTTGATTTAATTAGGGGAAAAGAAAACAGTGACCATTCAATCACTCATTTCACTATATCTCTTGACCTATATTATAGCAGTAATTCTGTTGGAAACTTGTACTTTTTGCTGCTGTATAAAAATATGAAGGGTACTGCTAAGTCGTATATATTTGCATATGCTTTGTATTGTTCTGAATCAGCCAATGGACATGACCTTTCTTGTTTTCTTGTTGGGATCGAAGAACTATAGTTTTTATACCATTAATGAATATCGAAGTTCCTAAACCATATGGCATGGGTATTTGCAGCCACCTCGTGTCAGATTGAATTATCACAGAGCCCTTGCAGGTAGTGGCGCTAACATAGCACCCTTGCATCTAATGTGTGCTGGAATGCCCTTGTACACAGTGGCACTAATCACTACTAACAGTTTTGGGCAATGCTCTTGATATAAGTGCTGTGGTTTGGGTATAGAAACCCTTGGTGCCCCTAAAAAAATCTGATGGAATAATCCCATAATGTATAGCATTGGATATTAGCTGCCTTCTTATATTTGACCTTAGATTGAAGGCAGCAATCTTGCACCTAGGGAAACTGATATAGCTCCTTGCATAAAGTGTATGTGGGTTTTTTTTCCAGTACATTGGACATAAATATGGCAGAAGTGATTTTCTAGGATGTGGTTTAGGACACGTGTCAAGTGGATAATATACCTTGTAAGGGGTTTATTGATTTGGTAACTTAAAGAGTTAAGACATCTTAGATGATGTGTTTTATCTTTGCCCATGTGAACTACTGTATAATTGTATGTTGTATTTATTTGATATGATTAAATTGGAATTTAACATGAAATTTTGTATTGTTTCCCTGTTGATCTTAGTTGTCACTTTTATGATTTCATATCTCAGTTAATTTGTTATGTTTTAGAATCTGCACCTATTATACTTCTTTATTTAGCCGTTTTTCTAAAAAATTTCATGTTCGTTTCTCTGTTATTAAAGGTCGCCAAGAAAACTGACTTGTCTGATTTTTACTTCAACCTTCAAAAAAATGTTGCCTTTGGTGGGAGGGACAAGGAGTTGATGAATTTAGACAAGAAGGACGAACTTAGGAAGCCAGAGAAGGAGGTAGAAAAGAAGGATGAACTTAGGAACCCGGAGAAAGAGGAAGAGCGAGGAGCTGCTAGCGCACAAGAGAAAGAGTGTTTGCCTACATATCCAAACTCAGCTTCTGAATCTTCAAGTGTGAAAGAGGGGCATCAAAGCGAAACTTCCACTCCTAGAAGAAGCATCGAGTCCTCGGATTCAAACCCAGCATCTGACAGGCCAGTTTCGGACAGTTCAGTGCAAGAAAAACCTTCAGTTGAGAAACCATCTGATGATCAACAAAAGCGTAACCATCATATAAGAACACAAGATGCACTAGTTGCAGCTAAAGAGCGCTTTTTGGCACGCAAGAAAGCAAAGGAACAATAATTGCTTCTATCTGTAGCCATGTACCAATTTGAAACTTCGCAATTTGTACAATTTGAGTTCTTGCAAGTTTTTTTCCACCTTGTATTCGAACAATTTGTTCTCTAGATTCTTGATGCCTGTTTATTTTTCTATCTGGCCTGCCATTTTGCAGCTAGTTTGTTATTCATGAAATGATCACGAGGTTCGCTTGCTCCTTGTTGCATTGTCCTTTCAATAGACAACCTTTAATAGATAAAATCAGATGCATGGATCTTTCATCCTCTTCTATATAAAATTATAGGCGTATTTTGGTGGTATAGGATTCAAGATTTTACCTTGAGGTTCTAGGTTCGAATCCAGTGAGTGTTCTTGTAAGAGCCTGTGACAACCGGGGGTTTTACCTGCTCCGTTTAAGTTCGGAATGAGTGGTTTGGCGATGAGATTTCTAACGATTTAAAAAAAAAAAAAAAAAAAAAAAAAACTACGGAAACAACGAAGGGAACTTTCAATCTCAACACTGCCTCTCATCATGAAAAATCTTAAAATCTTCCTTCAATGGTCGGTAGAAATCTTCCTTCAACATTCAGTTTTCTTTTTCTATTATAGTTTTGAAAGGGAGATTTAAGTTTTTAAAAGAAATCTAAATGGTAAATACAATTTTCAAAGAGATCTTTCCGCTTGAATAATAATAGAAGAAAGTTTATGACCACCTTTTCAAACATGTAAAAATGCATTGAGTTACCTTCAACACTATCTATTTTCTTTCTTCCCTTCTCTTTTCCATTTTCTTTGCCTTCAACACTTTCTATTTTTTTTCTTCCTTTTTCTTTTTCTTTTCCATTTTCTTTTGTTTAAAAGGAAATTAAGGATTTTAATATAATTAAAAAAGAAAAAATTGCCTTTTTCGTTTAGGATCTGAAATAAAATTAATTTTTGAAATCAAGAGCTTCTATGAACCAAAATGGAAAGGGACAAAATACAAAAACAAGTGATGTTTGCACTTTGTACAACCATATACTCATAAATGTGTATTTGGACAAGCATAAAAGATAAAAATGAAATAAATAAAATAAATACATGGTTGTGCATGTATCATTGTTGAAATACAAAAGAATGAAAAATTATAAAGCGGAAACAAAAGCTCCTCCCTCCATTTGTTAGAGATTCCAAAGGCATTAAATCCAAAGCATAAAAATGAAAAGGGCAAATAGAAAGAAAGGAACCATTTGATTCCAAGCTCAATTAGAACAACCTGTCCTTCTTTTTCTCTCTTTGTGTTGATCACACGACTCATGCATTTATTCTGAGACAGCTATTACAAAAGTTACTTGCAAGTTTACGAGCCATCAAAGAACTATCGCTTTACCATTAAAAACCAAAGTTGAATGAAATCATAGAGTTTCTAGGATGCAGTAGAAAGCCCCAACTCTATATACCTCTGATGTACCAAAGAATTTCTCCTCAACAGAGAATCTTATCAAACGTAAGTGGGCGTGTCACTGATATAACTAATTGTTCCTGTGACTAAACATCCCGAGATAACTAACCCTAGCAACTTGATGAGAAAGGTGAAAGAGTTGGTCGTCTCTCACCAAAAACAACAAAAACTCACAAGTCAAATAGTTTGGCATGGGCAGAAAAAAGAAAAAAGGTTACATTCAAAAAAAGGGGGGAAATTGATAGGGCATGTGGTAGGCCCTTCACTTCAAGATAATGCAGTAACACCTTATGAACAGCAGAGCAGTGCCAGGCAGGCAGGAGGATTGTCCCCAATCAGCAGCGAATCAATACTCTAAATCAAGCAAATGGTCTAAAAAGTAAATACAACATCAATTTTTTTCTCAGCGTAATCCAAAAGGATGTGAAGGTAAAAAATAAACACAATAAATAACATTTACCTTGACTGGGAGCATCTTAATAGAATAACCTTAGTAGTTTAATATTGTGCCATTGCACCCATTAGCAAAAGTCGATTTAAGGATATCCAGAGGGGGAATATCATAAGACGAGCCATGTGTTTTTACTTCAATTCTGTGTCATGCCTATTGGGTTAAAGTTTGACAAAAGATTATTCTTTCTTTTTTTGTGAGACCATTGTCATCATAACTAGCTAAACCAACACGCCTTGCAAAAGAACTGGACACCACTTATAACCTCAAGAAATTTAATGGCAACCTCACCTATCTTCCTCATTTATTTTACTTCTCTATTACATTTGATTGCTTTTTTTTTTATTAATACCATGAGATATACATAAAGGGCTAAACAAGTAAGGGTTCAAAGCAATTGACAGTCCAAGTGAGAAATGCAACTAAAGGATTAAGGCACTGTCTTCCATCAACGTGCTCGCCTGAACAAAAATGTTCAGTTCAACCAAGCCCCATCAAGCCAAGCCCTTAAGGCCACCCATTCCTAATTGTTAGATAATGAAAGAAAGTCTTGAATTCATTCTGTATGAATTTACAATGGTAAGGGCCTTTATATAGGCTACATAGAAAACCAAAATAGAAAAGGAATCATATAGTAATGAACAATAATAATGAATATAGGAAATCTGCATCTAATAGGGAAATTTAATAAAACCATGAATCCTAATGGTACTAGGAAATCTATTTTGGATATTGATTCCATATTCCTTAACACCCCCCCCCCCCTCTCAAACTCAAGCTGGTGACGAAGGAACAAGCTTGAGGTTGCATCTTGAAATCGGAGAGTGGAGTTCTAAAACTGGAAATCTGGAAACTTAGAGGCTGGAAACCTTGATATAAATGATGAGCTTTAACCTATGAAGCCCGAAGGGGGGAGCCGAAGCCCAAAAGGATGTCAAAGCCGGAGAGCTTTAACCTACGAAGCCTGAAGGGAGAGCCGAAGCCCAAGAGGATGCTGAAGCCGAAAAAGGAGCGAAATCCCGAAAAAGAGCCGAAGCCCGAGAGTGCCGAAGCCAGAGAGGGAGCGAAATCCCGAAATAAAGCCGAAGCCGAAAAAAAAGGAGCGAAATCCCGAAAGAGAGCCGAAGCCCAAGAGGGAGCGAAATCCCGAAATAAAGCCGAAGCCGAAAAAAAAGGGAGCGAAATCCCGAAAGAGAGCCGAAGCCCAAGAGGGAGCGAAATCCCGAAATAAAGCCGAAGCCGAAAAAAAGGGAGCGAAATCCCGAAAGAGAGCCGAAGCCCAAGAGAGAGCGAAATCACGAAATAAAGCCGAAGCCGAAAAAGGGAACGAAATCCCGAAAGAGAGCCGAAGTCCCACATAGAGCCGAAGCCCGAGAGGGAGCGAAATCCCGAAATAAAGCCGAAGCTGAAAAAGGGAGCGAAATCCCGAAAGAGAGCCGAAGCCCGACAGAGAGGGAGTGAAATCCTAACAGAGAGCGGAAGCAAAATCTTAAAAATAGGCGAAACCTGAAAGGAGCAGGCCCATAGCACACTTGTGAAGGGGTGGTGTCCTTACCTCTTTCTCCAGTTCTGAAATAGCTTTTTTTTAGTTTGCTTAGATTATCGACCTGCAGTGTTTTCAGACCTGTTTGCCATTCATCCTGAGTGAAGTAGCCCAGCTTGGTGGATTTCAATTTCCAAGCGAGCATTAGAATCCTGACATCAGTGTACTCCATTCCCAGATCTTTGCAAAAAGTCATTATTCCATCTGGGTCAATTATGCCTCCATTCGCATATTTATCAAACAAGTTCTCTACCTCCTTTGCTTTAGCTTTACCGGAACGAGCATTAGAGTTAAGAGGAGGAATTGGCAGGTGGCGGAATCTTTGGGGCCGATGATTTCCGCTTAGATGATGCACGAGGCATTGTCGCCGGTGAATTTCCTATGTTGAAATATATTTGATTTGAATGACGTCTTAATTAATCTCAAAAACCTAAAAAATCTTAACTTTAATACTTCAAATCAAACCCTAAATTAAGGGGGGTGCGAAGGGGTGGTGCGTGAGGTTCACGTGCCGATGGTGGCCGCGATCCCCATGAGTCGATGAAAGCAGAGAGAGTGAAGCTAGAAAAATGAGAACCTGGGCTCTAATACCATGTTAGATAATGAAATAAAGTCTTGAATTCACTCTGTATGAATTTACAATGGTAGGGGCCTTTATATAGGCTACATAGAAAACCAAAATAGAAAAGGAATCCTATAGTAATGAACAATAATAATGAATATAGGAAATCTGCACCTAATAGGGAAATATAATAAAACCATGAATCCTAATGGTACTAGGAAATCTATTTTGGATATTGATTTCATATTCCTTAACACTAATCTAACACTATACCTCCAAATCCAGTTCCAAATTTTTTTACGCCCTTGTGGAACCCAATCAGAGCCGCAGATCTTACTTATCTATAAATGAAAAATAAATTCTCTTAAATTCTCAAATTTAGAGAAAAAAGGGGGAAAAAAGACTCATGCAAAATTGAGAAACTTTTTAACGCCCCTTACTTTTATGGGCTGTTTGTAAATATTCTAATACCCCTAGATTTCCATTTGTCTTGAGAACAACAGGTGAAATATTTTGCGACAAAACATCCCTAAATATTTAGATTGCGTCGAGTCACAAACTATCACTAACTACCACATTTGTATTTATCTTCCAACTTCAAAGCATGAGAGCCAAATCAATGCCATTTGTAAATAACACCAATTCAATCAAAATAAACCAAAACAGAGCTACGGGCAACCGAATCGCTGTAATCAATATTAGCATATAAAGAAAAAGACTATACAGGTAGTTATAAACACACCAATTAATCACCAAAACCCTAACCCATTTACATCTATACCGCATCAAGTCATCACATAGTCCAGTTCAAATTTTAATTTGCATCATATTAATAAAATAAAATAAAATAAAAAAGAAAAGAAATCATCTAGGCTAAGCTAATCTTGAAGAAAACATGCACTAAACTACCAGCAAAACAAACTAAATTTCTAAGTAACTACATACCAACCCTGCAGTTCCTGGCACCACCCACCAAGCTCCCTGATCCTTTACTCGAAACATTAACCGGCAAGTCGGCGCACCAAACCCTAATCAACCTCCTTCTTGTCCTCCACCTGCCGTACTTGAAGCCAGCAGTAGCCTCCATTCTAAAACTAAATTTAACATTCCCACTTGCCCTCTCGGCATTTATCGAATCCGTAACTTTCCCATCAACATACGAGTCGACCATCGAGAACTTGGCACTCAACGGCGTCCTATCGCGAGTCTCCTGCCTGAACGGAGGGAGTTCCGTACGGGTCAAGAAACGGTCGTCGTAATAGATCCCAGAAACGACGTCGTAGTACGAGACGCTCATTTTCTTGTTAGGGTTGTAAGCCTCGAGTGCGGCGTCCCAGTTGCCGGTGACTTGGGACTGCTTGGCGGAGAAATTGGAGACGGAGAGTGAAGTGAGGCGGAACTCCGGGATGCGGGGATGGACGACGAGCCAGAAGATGAGGAGTGCGCAGCCGAGGATGACGGTGACGGAGACGGCGGCTACAACGATGGAACGGAACAAGGTTTTGCGTCGGTTGGGGGGAGGCGCGTGGTAATAGGGAGGGTAACTGTACTGCGCCGGAGGTGGGGCCGAGTACGGATAAGCGGTGTTCGGAGCCGCGTAGCCGTTGGCGTTCGGAGCCGCGTAGCAGTTGGCATTCGGAGCGGGGTAGCCGGTAGCGGGTCTCGTATTATCCATCAGGATTTTTTTTTCAAATTTTTTTATGTGAATTTCGATGACAGGGATGCTTCGATTTTGTACTGAAAAGTGTTCGGACGGCGTCGTATTGGTGAATGCTCAAGTGAAGAAACGGAACAAATCTGGCTGCTTCTTCATTAGTAGTTCGGTTTGATTTATTATACTATTTTTTTTTTTAACATGAAATGAGAAATTCATTCATAAAAACATTACAAGGATATAATTATATGGCCAAATAATAACTCAAACATAAACTTAGGATATCCTAAAATTCAAGCTAATTAGGATGAAACCTAATAACATAAACACAAGATATATATTATATATTTCTCGTAACTAGTAGAAAACATTATCACACCTAAAACTACTTAGAAATAGAAGGAATTACGGATCTGGCCTGATTGCCCCACCTCAGCCTCAATGCAAAATCGATGACTACGAATTCCTAACTATAAGTGAAATAACATAATATATACTTTGAACAAAAACTTTTACAACAATATACAATCAATCTAATACAAATCAACTAATAGATCAATGAGATAAAATAAATATCCCGAGAAGCTCCGAAGAAATTCCAATGTTCACCATTTAATCTACAGTTAGTTTGCATCAAATCTTCTGTAGGTTTATGAAAATATTATAAAACCTGCATAAGGCAAGAAACAAAATCATCAAAATACCAACACAGATCAAGATCTGATTGGATTTAACTGCCACCATAAAAGTGGAACCACATATTAAAAAATCCGGGTAAGCAAAAGAAACCACAAACAAAAACAGAAAGAACAAAACAAAAAATAAAGGACAGAGATAATGAGCAAAACCAAAAGAAGGTTCTGGCCGGTGAGCTCACGGGAGGAAAAATTTCGGATCATTATCAATTACACTGTATATATGAGAAATATTAACGAGTGTACTAAGGACATTTATTAAGAATTTATTTTATAAAAGTTTTGATGGAAAAATAAAAAAATAATAATAATTAATGTTTTGACAATTTTTTTCATTGATATCAAAACTTTTCTAAAATAAATTCTTAATAAATGCCCTAAGAACACTCGTTAGCATGGTCTATTAAGTAATGATAGATGGAGTACAGAATCCGTACATAATTATAATTTTCAGTCAATTAGGAAAGGTAGTGTGTATAAAAAAATATTTAATTAAATTAAAATTTTAATTTAAAATCATTTTTTAATTATATACTAATCCAATACATCTATTATTATTATTATTATTATTATTATTATTATTATTATTATTATTATTATTATTTCTTTGAATAGAATATGCCAAGGTCGGTAGCACGTGGCACGTCAGCTAGTAATGTTACAGATGTTTCTTTTTTTCTTCAAGAGTTTTACTCATCAAACTCACTAAATTGACTTTGGTTTAGATTCTGAATTTCAACATAATTTTTTTTTAAAAAAAAATATTATTTAAATATAACAATTATTTACAAAACCAAATCTAGTTTTTGGCGATGTTTGGTTTGTCGAAAAGAAAACATAACTTACATTTTATTATTAAAGTGTTTGCGAAATAATAATTAAGTACTACAAGTTTTAACAAATTATATTAAATCTAAAATTTTAATTTTAGTTAATCTTAGTATTAAAATATAATGGTCAACTATGACTTGATAAAAAAAATAGTAAAATCTTAGATTTAACATAAAAGGTTATTTATATTTACTATTAAATTTATGATAAAGTAATAATTAGACATTGTGAATTTTGGAATATTATATTTAACTACTAAACTTATGAAAAAATAATATTTTACTAGTAAAGTTATACAAAATATAATATTTTACTAATTTTTCGTAAGTTGACACATCATTTAACTTAGTTGTCGTTAATGTTAAAATATAACGGTCAACTAACGGCAACTAATATTTTAATAGAAAAATAGAAAAATATTATTTTGTCATATGTTAACATTAACGACAAAATAATAGTAAAATATAAAAAATCCTCATATAAGTTTAGTAGTAAATTGTAATTTATCAATACTTACGGTACTCGATTGTTATTTTACAATAATTTTATTATTAAAAAGTAAATAATCCTAAAATGAAAGACGGAAAAAGTGGAATTAGATTACTTCATTTGGTTTAGGCATGCAAATATTCAAATTATAAAGAAAAACAATTTAGGAAACTCACAATTAGGGGTAGTATTGGAATTATGTTGCCATGAAGAATACTCGGACTCGGGATAAATTTAAATTTTAACGTATAAATATTTGATGTTAATATGAAATTTTAATGATAGAAAAATTACTAATATTGCACAATAAATATATAATAATAATAAAATAAATATATAATTCAAATACTAAAAAATTGCTTGTACTTTTCTCAATTTAACAGAATTCATTTTTGCAAAAAAGGGCAAAATAGGAAATGGCTCACGCCACTGTCCAGGAAAAGAAAGAAAGGATCAGGGAAGGGCATGTCTAAGGTACCCAGGGCTATGACATACCCTTGGATTCCTCACCGTTGGATCACTTTACATTAAAAAAAATGGTAAAATATGGCAAAAACTGGATAATCCGGTAACAAATATATCATTATAAAACTCTTGATCTCTCTCCCTCACAGAAAACAAATCCCTCATCACTCTCACGATCTCTGTCTCTCTCACATAAATCGGTCATCACTCTCACACAACAAAGAGCAAACCAAATTTGTGCCCTAAAATTACCGGACGCCGACGCCGTTTAACCGATTCTGCTTCTCTGGCGTTTGTCTCATCACTTTCACTCTCACTCTCACGATCTCTCTCTCTCACACAACAAACCAAATTTGTGCCCTAAAATCGCCTTACACCAACGCCGACGCTGACGTCGTTTCACAGGTGCTGCTTCTCCGTCGCTGGTCAACTCTGTTGCTGGTCAACTCTGTTACTGGTCAACTCTGTCGCACGTTGCTGGATTTTTGTGGTCGGTAAATCTTGATTACACTGCATCCTTTATGATTTTAGTGATTTTGGGTTTAAATTTTAAACTTGATGGCCTCTGATTTTGTTACCTGCAGTTTTAAATTAATCACCTTATGAAAGAATATTTATAAAAAGTTTCATCCTTTTAGCTTGACGAATTTTATGTTTTGCAGGGAATTTGGACATATATATTTGGAAGCTCATAAATTGTTCATGATTGCAAGGTACATTTAAAAAGAAACTGGATGTTTGTTAATGAATTTGTGTTGAATTTATGAAAATATGTAAAGTGTATGGTTAATGTTCTTCTGGTTTGTTCAAAAGCTTGTTGAAATTCATCAATTTAAGATTTTTTCCTCAGCTTTGTGTCTTATTCTATTTGTGACCCAATGAGTTATGTTGAATTTTTGAAAATATGTAAAGTGTATGGTTAATGTTCTTCTGGTTTGCTCAAAAACTTGTTGAAGTTCATCAATTTAATATTTTTTTCTCAACTTTGTGTCTTATTCCATTTTGTGACCCAATGGGTTGTGTTAAATTTTTGAAAATACGTAAAATGTATGGTTAATGTTCTTCTGGTTTGTTCAAAAGCTTGTTGAAGATCATTAATTTAAGATTTTTTTCTCAGCTTTGTGTCTTATTCTATTTGTGACCCAATAGGTTGTGTTGAATTTTTGAAAATATGTAAAGTGTATGGTTAATGTTCCTCTGGTTGGTTCAAAAGCTTGTTGAAGTTCATCAATTTAAGATTTTTCTCTCAGTTTTGTGTCTTATTCTATTTGTGACCTCATTGTTATTTTTGTTTTAAGCATGATTGCACAAGTTTAGGTTGATCAAATTTGTTAGAGAGATAAGTTTTGAAATTTTTGTTATTATGATGAAGTTATTTGGTGTTCAAAAGCATGGATGCTAATCATCTTATATCATAACTTAATGGATAAGAATTTTGGGTTTGATTGAAAAAAAAATTGGAATTGAATTTTTGCGGCTTCATCTTGAAAATTAGGATTTTGGATGCTTGTCCGAGTTGATGATATGAGTGTTCTTATATTGTTGTGGAGGTGCATATTGTTTGAATATTAGCTGATAAATGGCACTTGGTCTAATTTTAATTTGGTTTGGTAATTTTTTTTTTTGTTGGACAAAAATGAAAATTTTTGGAACATTGTCAATTGAGCTCCAATGGAATCTGGGAACATAGTTAGGCAACAATACCCCGAGGCCGCTAGTAACAGAAGTTCCTCTAGTTTCTTGCATCCTCCTCATAACATCCAGCATCACAGTTTCCATCACCCAACACCTAATGTTCAAGGAGTTAGAAATCACAATACAAATGTTGTTCACCCTCAAGTGGCAGCAGCTTCATATAGAGTTCCATCAAGTTATTTTGCGCACAACACTATGAATATTTCACAAGATAGGTTGGAGATGGTGCTAAGACATATGGGACATGTTCCTCCAACTGGCTTTAGGATATACCGTTTTCCAAGAGAGAGACATGTGCCTCAGACAACTTTAAGACATCAGAACCTCCCTCACCTGAGAGTTTTACCATCAGATGTAATACTTTCACTTTATTATTGCGATTTCTGTTTTTTTGTCAGTCATAGGTGGTGCATTATTTGAATGGACATATTTTTCTTTCGTTTTGTCAATCATGTTCTTGTGTATGGTCTATTCAGTTGACTTATCTGCTACTGTCTATAAAGTATGATATTTTTATTAATGTGTAGGGAGTTGCTTTACTTGAGATCCCCGACTTTTATGAAGTAGGGAACTTTATTGACAATCATAGAGACATGCGCTTGGATATAGAAGACATGTCTTATGAGGTAAGCAAACCACTAATTTGTTTAATATTTTACCTTAAACTGCCTGAGAGCCCCAATAAATGAATTTAGTAGAAGTGTTTTGTGGGGATATTTGAATGGAAAGAAACACATTATATGGGGTATCATTGTGAAGTGAATCTAATTTCTGACCTATATAATCTATATCTAGATCCTTTATTGGGTATATTATGAGATGGAGAAATGCATTTCCTTTGCCAAAAATTTGACTGTAGACATCCTTCAATGAGTATCATTTTGGACTCATACAAATTCTGCAGACCTTTTAGATACACCTCAAAACCTTGAAATTCTAATTTCTAATCACATGAGCTTCTTGCACTAGGGGAGCGAATTGGCAATGTAAACACTGGGTTGTCAGAAGAAGCTGTCACAAGCCAATTAAAGACAAGAACTTCTTTATCGACCATAACTAATATCAATCTGGAAGAGCCAACATCTGCAAATCAGGAACCTGATTCTTTCATTATATGCCAGGTAATATGAGTTATGGCATATGTTTTATAAAAGAACTCATGTAAATATCAACGACTTGTAATTCCATTTTGTGACTTTTCAGAATTATTTTCTGTTTGATCCTGTTTCATTCACCATCACTGCTGACATATAACATTTTCGGTGTATCCATTTGGGTATTGCAGGAAGTTTATAGGGATCATGAGAGGATCGGAACTCTTGGTTGTGGTCACAAATACCAGGCTGAATGCTTGAAGAAGTGGTTGTTCGTGAAGAACGCCTGTCCCATGCAAATCTGAAGCATTATCCACAAAAAGCTAGTATGTCTAAAAAATTAGGGTGATCTTAAACTTAGAAGAAAATAAAGTATAGGAAATTTGTGTCCTTTGGGGCAAATCAGTACGTAAATGATGCTACTTGTTGTGCTTCAACTGATCTATTTATTATAACAAAGTGGTAATTTCGCAAATTCTTCTCTATTTTTTGCATCAGAATATTTAAATAAATCTACACTACTCGTACATCTACTAGATGATGCGTACCTGGCCATTTGAGTCTGCGTCGTATCAATGCCAAATTCAACCGGATGATATTTTTCCATGTGCTTGATCATATTGCCGTATCCACCAGAAAACTTATAGATAACCCCACAATAGTTGCAAATTGCTCGTTGTGAACCATCTTCTAGGCGTCCAAAGTAAAATGAATTTTGAAAATATCCGAGGACCGAGCCTTAACTTCTCTTCTCCGTGATTGTGCACTGACACTAGGGCCGCTCTCTTGGGTTGGCATATTTGACATAATGTTCTCAGATGAGCTTGCCATTTTTCGTTTCAGAAATTAGGAAGAAAAATAAGAAAATTGAATAATTGCGATGCGAATGATAACAAATTAACAACTAAATGAATTGAGATTGAGAATAAGAATATAAGATTATAAGAGAATTGTATTGAAGTAAGATTGAGAATAAGAGATTTATAGAAAATGAGAGAGTTGGGAATTTGGTGTGATGAAATTATGAAAAAAGATCTTATTTATAGAATTTTAGAATTTTTTGATACCAAAAATGCCCATAAATATAACCGTTTTATTACCGTTATTAGGGGTACATTAGTAATTTATATTTTATATAATAAATATAATTTTTTTTTATTTTTTATTTTTTTTATTTGGGAGGTTCCAACAGGAACCCTACGGTTCCAACTGGAACCGTTCGGTTCCGGTTGGAACCGTCCGAAACACTGGTCCCTTTCCGGTTCGGTTTCGGAACCGGTTGGAACCGGAACCTTCCGGTTCGGTTCCGGTTCCGAACCGGAACCTTGGCCGGGTCTATACATGCATATATTTTGCCAATAGTCGCAATGACTTGAAAATCATTTTTTGTTGCTCTTGTATTTAATAAAAAATTGTATAGACTTTCTCGTTATGCTTTTGCATTGCTATAAAAATATATTTGGATACTTTGCTATGGTTTACATAGCCGGAAAATCTCCTATTATTTCCTCTGTTTTTTTTTGTCTTGTGATCTTATTTGTAATTCAAGGGTAGTTTATGTTGATATGCTTATCTTTGTTATATTGGAAAATGACATGATTCGTTGCTGAAACTTAGTAATGACCACTTAATATCTGTGAAATATAATGACCACTTAATATTTGTGCGCCCCAGCGTAACTTGTGCACCATCATAACATAAGGGGTGAAAATATAAATTTCCATATTGTAAGAATTGAGAATCGAACCTGTAAGAATTGAATATGCAACTTCTACCATTAGACTTGCAACTTTTACCAATAAATATGCAATATTTCTAATATGAAACTTTTAACAATGAACAAGCAACATGAAACCATTGGACTTGCAATTTTAGCAATAGCATGCAATTGCATCTGCCTCGAAAATCGCACATGTAACTATGGCCATTGAATATGCAACTTCTACCATTAGACTTGCAACTTTCACTAATAAATATACAATATTCTAATATGAAACTTTTAACAATGAACATGCAACATGAAACCATTGAACTTGCAATTTTAGCAATAACATGCAATTGCATCTGCCTCGAAAACCGCACATGTAACTATGGTCATTGAATATGCAACTTATACCATTATACTTGCAACTTTTACCAATAAATATGCAATATTTCTAATATGAAACCTTTAATAATGAATATGCAACATGAAATCATTGGACTTGAAATTTTAGCAATAACATGCAATTGCATCTGCCTCGAAAATCGCACATGTAACTATGACCATTGAATATGCACCTTCTACCATTAGACTTGCAACTTTCACCAATAAATATGCAATATTTATAATATGAAACCTTTAACAATGAACATGCAACATGAAACTATTGGACTTGCAATTTTAGCAATAACATGCAATTGCATCTGCCTTGAAAATCGCACATGTAAATATGACCATTGAATATGCACCTTATACCATTAGACTTGCAACTTTCACCAATAAATATGCAATATTTCTAATATGAAACCTTTAACAATGAACATGAAACATGAAACCATTGGACTTGCAATTTTAGCAATAACATGCAATTGCATCTGCCTCGAAAACCGCACATGTAACTATGGCCATTGAATATGCAACTTCTACCATTAGATTTGTAACTTTTACCAATAAATATGCAATATTTAAATATGAAATATTTAACAATGAACATGCAACATCAAATTGTTGGACTTGCAATTTTAGCAATAACATGCAATTGAATCTGCATCGAAAACCGCACATGTAACTATTACCATTG
>SKCR01044015.1:0-34691 GCA_019454045.1 Zanthoxylum bungeanum
GGATCGGTGCCCCACGCAACGGAAATTGGACAAACTAGAGGATATCAAGTATGGGTATAATTTTAAAATATTTAATGAAATAATATATTCCATTATGAGTGTATAGGAAAAAACCGGGACTGAATCGGAGTCCGGAAGCTCAAGAACAAGATAAAACAAAATTAGCGCGCGTAGTGAGCTACAGTGCGCGCGTGCACTGTAGCACCCATTACTCATTATTATTATTTTTAAATTGCCTTTCCTTTAGCTCTCTTTCTAGAGATCTGAAGGAATTAGGGTATATTACCCTAATTGTTTTCAACTCTCTCTAAACACTTAAAAAACACCCAAAATTAATTTTTAATTTCAAAACCAACATCAACACATGTTATAGAACAAAATTCAAGTTTTTAAAAATATCAAATATTTTTATAAAAATATAAATTTATTCTAAATACGCACTTGCGTAAATTTTTGAATCCAATACAAAAAAAAAATAGAATCCCAATAAGAAATGTCTCGTGAACAATTCTAGGTCACCCAAAGGTGGTCAAGTGATTCTAGAATGGTAGCCATATATCTAAGCTTTAATCTAGAGTTCCAAACTCTAATTTTATGTTTATGTCTAGTATAAACACACCAAAGCATCCTAACACAGTTAATTAGCCTAATTTCAACATTATGTATCAAATACATAATCCAACACTATATGTCTCATTAATGAAAAATATAGCTTTCGGAGAAGATCAAACTTACCTAGCAAGGTTGATTCAAAGATCCAATCTACCTCTCCTTATTGAAATGATTAAAGAACTCCCAAGGATTAGCAAGCTTGACTCCAAGATCCAATCTTGATTCCAATGCTAGCAAGCTTCACCCCAAGATCTAATCTTGATTTCTCCTAGATGAAATATTGTCGAGACCTCACAAAGCTTCTCTAAACACTTCTAACTTAGGCTAATTTCTCTAATACTTGCTTGTATTTAGCTTTCTCAAGCTTTTGCTTTCCTAATTAAAACCTTCCTAAAACTTGCTATTTATAGCAAAACTTAGGCAATTTTTAATTAATAAAAGTTATAATCAATTTCAGGTGGGTTTAATTTAATTTGTCCAAATATATATAATTAGGTGTGACTAATCTCCATTGTCTATCAGTTTGATTTAATCCAATTAAATCAAGACAATGATTAGGAAATGGATTAGTTCAATATTTGTCACTTTGATTTAATCCAATTAAATCAAACCAAAACCACATATTATTACATATTAACAATTACCATAATATCCTGAAAATGGTAGAGATAATCATGATTTTACTATTAAGCCCTTGTGTAATTATTGAATTAATCCAATTAGGTCAAAGTAAATAATCAATATTATCCAATAACACTTGATTATCTTAGTTGATAATTATAATATCGAATATTATCTTTTATCAAAATTAATAGACTACCTAAGTGCTCAACGAGTACACTTCATATTGAGACTCTCTAAGTTCAGACACGTTCGTCATATAAGCCTAGCTAATATGTACGCAATTCGGCCACCTCTGAATTCGCGAAGAACACGAACAACCTTTCTGAACTATATAAGTCGAGGTCATCACATATGTTTAACAATCCCTCCGTTGTAGGCTATCCGAGTTGTGCTCAGGAAATATATAATATACCATCAAGTTTCTGATACGCACATCTCATATCGACATGTCCACGATTCTTCATAACTAATGCGATCCACCCTAGGTGATCGACTTTGGCCAAGGCTTTAAGAATCGTGACGTTACTCACATGGATACCTAAACCCTTTATGGTACACATACGGGCTTTGGCATGTGCTCGCCTACGTATATTCATCAGGTAGACAACTCATTGTCAATCACTCAATAGTGACTCCTGGGTTTTCGGTCTTGGTCGTTTCTCATTGTGACAGCGTTGGGACGTTCACAAAGAGGTGTACCAAGTTTAAACTCATCAATGATAAACTCAAGCTACTTGCGTAACCCTGACAGCTTTGGCACTTTCAGGATTCCGCTTTCGCTTGAATTTATCTAGTATCAGATATACATCTGGCATAAATAAATTTCTATCAGCTACACCCTCACAAATTTGGCACATTCTCGGATGTAGTCATAGAAAAGATATCTATAAAATGTATTGACAAGACGGACCATGTAACATGCATCAAATATATAATGATCATAAAACCTTATTAATTAGGGATTTTTCGCAAAAGATGTTTTTACTTTATTTAATCAAATTAAATAAACACATGCATGCATAAAGTAAAGATTAAATTAAACATTTAATTTAAAGGCATAATCATATCGAGTGTCCAGAATCAGACTTGATCTGATATCATTTTTAGGGGTTTTATAGGGAATATCCGGTAACGCAGCGGAACACGGAAAGTCAAAATTTTCCGATTTCAATAATATTTCTTGGATCAATTAAATAAACTTATTTATTTAATTACCCAATACTTAAAAACTGAAATTTTAACCAAGAAATCATATTTCTTGAAATTTACCGTTTGACCCCTAAACTTTACATTTTATTCATTTTAGTCCTTAAATTGTCAAGTACAATTTTGGATGATTCTAAATCAATTCTAAAATGATTTCGAACATGTCCAACACATCAAAAATAAATTACAACAAAATCCCCAAATTTTTTCAAATTGCTGAACAGCCCCTTAATTTTCTGTTTTTACAATTTGGTCCATTTTTCTTCAAAACATGTCAAGATCAAATCCAATCAACCCAAAACTTAATATGCATCATATAAACACCATAATACATCACATATATGAAAAGCCACAAATTCAGAAAGGGTTAAGAACCCAAATTTTATAATTTCTTCAAATTGACAAAATACACCAAATCAATTAAATTCAACACTTTAATTCAACTTTACCACACCAAACAAGTATCACCACATTGAAACAACTCAATAAAAATTCTAGGTCATCAATGAGTGGCTTAGCAACTCTAGAATGGCAACTTGATTATCAAATAATCAAAAGAGAGCTTAATAACCAATTATAAGATCACTTTAATCCATATACATGCAAACATCCTTCATACAAGTTTTCAACCATTTAAACACAAACTAAAAGTGTAGAGATAACATCCTAGAAACACATGTTGAAGCTAATCATGATAGAACTATTTTCTTAGTTGAAAAATTTAAGAAAAAACTTACAAAATCAAGGTATTTTTCAAGCTTTTTCCTTTGGTTCTTCAACTTTGCTCTCAACCCTTTTTGTTATGTTTTTGGTAACTTTTTAACCTAATGAATGAAAAATGAAACAAAATAATTTATACTCTCCAAAATTACCCTTGGCCGAATTTGGGAGCATAAATAAATATCTAGATATATTTTTTTTGTTTCATTAATTCATTTAATTAACTTGTGTAAATTATCATTACATCATTTAATGATTTATAACAAGTCAAATAAAGCAACTAAAGTCATCTCCTAAAAATATCATAACTAAAGATATTTATATTTTTAATTACTTTAATTATTTAACAATTAAATAAATAAATAATTACTTAAATAAAAATATTTTAAATATATTGATATTTACTTTAAATATCCAAATATATATTTATGATATATGTCAAATATCACAATTTGACATTTAATTAATGTGTATTTAATAAAATCTTTCATTAAATACAAATAAACATTAATTAGGAAATGACCATTAGGTCCCAATGCATGTATTTTTCGTTTAACCTTTAAACAAATTATAAATAATCAGTATTATTCATAAAAGTTGCCCTAGTGCTCTACGAGTATATTTCACTAGTGAGACTCTCTGGATTCAGGCATATCTGTCACGAAATCCAATTTCGTATCCATAATTTACCCACCCGTAAATTATGACGACCACGAATAAACTCACTGAATCATACAGTTCGAGGTCATGGAATATGTTTAATTCCTCCATCACAGGTATCCGGATATATCCAAGAGATATAGATGTAAACGTCAAATCTCTATAGGGACAATCCTGTCGACGTCTCTAGTAGCAATCTCTAAAAGAACACTTAGAACTTACTTCTAAAGCGTACCACGGGCCCATGGTTTTTATCTGATTGCTAATCATATATGGTTAACTGTGCTCTGTACACAGAACTGACAGATCCTATCTCGACACACACAGGACACCCTAAGGATCTGTCCACACCCAATGAACAGACGGAGGTCTGATCTAAATAGATCTGTGACATGACTGCCATCTAAGTATGGAAGATGTCTCATGTGCCCACAGTGGTATCTCAAGTCGAAGAATCACAAATGCTACTCAACCCGAGAAGATTCTTATTGACGTTGGTGTACCATCCATTAAGAATCTTCAGTGAGTCATTCAATGTTTATCCGCTATAAACACCTACACGTCTATACGAGTCTTCAAGACTCATGGTTCATTGAGAAACCATTGGAATCCAATATTCTAGTAATCGACATGTACCGATCTCGACGGGTTTACTTTACTGACCAAGTAGTGTAAACCTTAACCAGGAACTGTCTAATAATGACAACGTCATGATACAACTCAATGTCAGTTGTGACGTTTTTGCAACTGCATCATGACTTATCATTCTAAGGTCAATTACGTCTTTACCATATCAAGAGATATATTATATTATAGAAACTGCTTATTTTATTCACAATAAAACTTTTGCAAGAGTATTTACAAGGAAATATAACAGAGTATTGGCGCTCTGAGCACCAACCCCAACAAAATCTCCCACTTGCTCTAGTGCCAATATCGATTGTATCTAATACTTTATGACTCCACATGTTTATCAAATAACTTTGGAGTTATGGCCTTCGTAAGCGGGTCAGCTATATTATCTTCACTCGGTACCTTACACACGACAATGTCCCTTCGCGACACAATCTCTCGAATGATGTGGTACTTGCATTCCACATGCTTCGACTTCTGATGTGCCCTCGGTTCCTTTGGTTGCGCAATGGCTCCAGTATTATCACAGTATAACGGAATCGCATTCTCAATACTTGGGACCACTCCCAATTCTATAATAAAGTTCCTAATCCATACGGCTTCATTTGCAGCTTCAGAAGTTGCAATGTATTCCGCCTCTGTGGTGGAATCTGCTGTTTACCCCTGTTTGGAACTCCTCAAGCAAACTACATCTCCGTTAAGGGTAAAGACGAATCCGAATGTAGACTTTATATCATCGGTATCCGATTGGAAGTCGGAATCCGTATACGCATTAACTTGCAGTTCATTTCCTCCATATATAATCAATTTATCCTTAGTACCTTTAAGATACTTCATGTTATGTTTAATGGCCATCCAATGGTCATTGCCTGGATTGGACTGATATCTACTAGTTACGCTAACGGAAAAACTGATATCAGGCCTAGTACATAACATGGCATACGTTATGCTACCTAAACATGAAGCATAAGGTTGGTTAGACATTCTAACCTTCTCATTTTCTATTTACGGACACATCTTCTTTGAAAGATGAATCTCATGTCTGAACGGTATATTTGTTGTCTTACAGTTACCAAAATTGTACCGTTCCAAGATCTTATCTATGTGCGTTGATTAAGATAACCCATTCAGCTTCATTTCTCTATCTCTATAGAGTTTTATGCCTAAAATATAAGAAGCTTATCCCAGGTCCTTCATGGAGAAATTCTTACATAGGTAAGCTTTGACTGTTGGGTTTCTATTAAGTCCCAAGGATCAATTTCAAGCAAGAAACATATGTGAATACTCGTAAAAGCATGGCGGAATCATACTTACAATGATCGGTTATGCGATGCGAGGAACAAAAACTTTTCCCCCCTCCATGGTGTGCTCGGCAGTGGGCTGTTTTTGAGCTCCTCATTTTCGGTCATCACCTCCATATGTGCTCCAAGCTCCAAGCTTTGCAAATGGTGATTCCATGCTCACAAGTTGGTTTCCCTATCACCTTGGATGACCCTTTATGTGCTAGCAATGGAAAGATTTGCAACAAATCTTCCTTGTATCTTCTTGTAATTTTCGGCCTTGCCAAAAATTGGGAGAGAAGCATTTTTGGCCCCTTGGCCGAATAGAATGGGAGAGAGGAAGAAGAAGTGGTTTTTTGTGTTTCTAAAACAACTAATTGATTTCTAAAATCAATAATAAACATATACCAAATTTGAATTCCAAATCCAAAAAGGTACAAGTCAATAAAACCATCCAACCACCACCATCAATCATGAATAGTGACTGACATCACATCACTCAAAGTGACTAGACATCACATCAATCAAAGTGACTAATGATTTGACGCTAGATGTGACTTGTGGGCCGCACTTGAATTTCAAATGTGAGTGTGCCCGCAAACACTCCCGGGCTCGGGTTCGCTAATTCCGAATTAACGAATTTTCCATTGCGACGTAATTAAATAATTATGCCTAGCAAAATTACTATTCACGTCGCTAACGAATTAATTCTAAATTAACTCGTTTACCTGAATTAAAATCCAATTTTAATTCCGCGTCGAAATCCAATTTCGTATAATATATCGAATATATTATTTTATCGATTAATTCCAAATTAATCGTTCTCTCTCTTTAAATAATATTTTATCCCAGATAAAATATATCCGTAATTAATCCTAGATTAATTTTCTCTCTCTTATAATTAATCCCAGATTAACAAAGTGCGAGTCATACGTCATCGGTGAATCTTCGGGAAGTGACCCATGAGATCCCCGGATATGTTGGCAGTAAATCCGGTCGTCGGACTATCCGAACACGTACGTACCTAGTACTACGTTTATACCGATTTACAAGACATGGTTGGCTTCTAGCAAAGCACCGTGACTACCCAATTCTCCAGAAATATTCTTACTGGAATATGTGATCTATATCAGGCGTAGTATACATAGTATTGCGTATTTCGATCCAGCATCAAATGTCACGTGCAAGGCCTGGGGCTGGAATTGTGTCTGCCCCGTACGAAGCACATATCGGATCTATGGTAACTAGTCTCTATAATCGGATAAACATGACCTAGTCATAATATCCCGATAGCTGCAGCATATACGAGAACCAGTTCCGTATCCTACGTGATCATCATCTCCACTATGACTAGAGTGATACTTCCGTCTCGACATCACACCCAATACACTACGATTCTCAATATACCTAGAAGAGGCGTACACAGAATCGGTTAAAGCCCTGGATGACCAAAACCAAAGTATATTGATTGTCGTAAGTATTAGCGGTGCAAGTCTCACGTTAAGACCAAATACACATACCCTGATTCGGACTTCCATAGACACATAGTCATACTACCAATGGAATTCCGAGGGGTCTATCCAGAGCGAAGCTGTTCCCGTACCATTGATAAACACAACCTCCTATTACACTTGCATTAGTATCCTATACCCAAATATATGAGAACTATGCCGTTATGCTCCCACAACGCGCACAAGTGTAATACTAGTCTATTCCGCATTATCGATGTCCAGTCTCGATAATATTACGACTAGGGATATTTAATGATTAAACCTTCATGGATTGATATTGTCTAATATCTTATCAATCCGGAACTAATCATATGGACCTTCTATCATTCATACATCTTGGTAATCTAATTACAAATGATAAAAGAGCAATTTCCTTTGTCACATAGTTAATTTGTACAACAACACCATGATCTATAAAAATAGTGATGCTATGGGCCATAACTGTCCAACATTGACGCCTTGCACCATCTCTATATCATTTCCAATGATTAGGATGTCGTCAACATAGAGGACTCAAAATACCACCATGCTCCCACTGGCCTTCTGATACACACAGGATTCTTCCCAATTCTTGAGAAAACCAGACAACAATGCCACATATAAGTCTCAACTGATTTAATTCAGTTCGAGCTATTAGTTTGTCATGTTATATGTTTGAGATTTATTTATATTCAAAATATAAATACTGTTATTCACATCTAATGTGTTTATCTCAATATCATCTTTATATAATAAAACACTTTAGTGTTCTAGAATATAAAGGTATACCCACAACGGGTTAAACCCTGATATAGAGATAATGTTTCTAGTCAAACTAGTTATATTCTAACAGTTTCCTAATTTTAAGTACACACCCGAAGGGTAGTTCCCAAACTCAGGTTTCTACGGTTAAAACAGCGACTCTCGTCCCGTTTCCGACTCGCAGATAAATCTCGACTGAAGTCAGTATCCTGTTTACCGGCAGATTCTGCACATCAATGCATATTTATGTACCACATCCAGTATCTAAAATCCAATTTTAATACTAGTAGCGAACATGTTTATAACAAACATATTTGAAACCGGAGCCTTGCACCGTTTTCAATTCCTTCATATCTGCCTTGTCCATACAGCAGTCACGCTTCCAATGACCCCGTTTGCCACAGTTTAGGCAGACATTTTAGGATATGTCCTTTGTTCCAGAAGATTATAATGATTTTGCATTTGCCCTTTTTCCACCCCCAGAAGCCTTCGGCCAAGCCTTGGCCATCTAGAATGTCGAAATAAGATGCGCCTTGCGCTTCTTGCCTTATTGCAAACTCTGGCTTTATCTCCTTGAGTATAGCCATTAACTCTCCAAGAGTTTACTATTGCAATTTGTACTTCTAAGATCTAAGGATAGATCTATGAAGATCCTTCAATTTCATTATCATACTATAAAGATCTAATCCTTAGTTCTGATTAAGAAATTAAGGAGTCTATTTGGCAAGCATAATGGATTAAGCACTAAAGTTATCATCACATTAATCTTCCAAAGATCATGCTATACTATTTTCTTAACTCCAGGCTTAGGCTCGAGATGTCACTATATCAAATAAAGTAACTTCTCGGTCACTCAGGACTATCCTGAGATTTTATTCCCAATTTGAAAATTAAAGTCGTTTAAATATATTTTCAACCAGGATTATGTTTTAAACACTAATCTTTCAATTATCTTGATTCTAATAGTCCAACTATTTAATCAACGATTTTAGGTACTATTGATTATAAGGATTACTATAGTCCAACTATATAATCAACTATAATTTAATAGATTAAATTCAATTATATTGATTACTATAATCCAATTATAAAATCAACTATTAATTGAAATTAGTTAATTCAAATATATTGATTACTATAATCCAATTATATAATCAACTATAAATGAAATAGTTTGAATACAGTCTAACTGTTTAATTAAAACAACATTAAATATTAGTCCAACTAATATATTAATTTATATTGACGAAAAATTTGAAATGAGCGCGTATGGAAAGTAACTAAACGAATATTGCAAATTTAATACTTGCCTCCCACTATTTTTCGGCGAGCCTCTAACCCTATGTTGAGTACTCGGGAAACCTTGTTTCCTAGTGGGCTAGGATCCCGTTAAATAACACACAATCTTGACTTTGGCCAACAAATTGTATGATAATTAACTAGGTAGATCTCTACGATCAATTGGATCTCATCCAATTTCTATAATTGGATAAACATGACCTAGTCATAATATCCTGATAGCTACAGCATATAAGAGAACCAGTTCCTTATCCTACGTGATCATCATCTCCACTATGACTGGAGTGATACTTCCGTCTCGACATCACACCCAATACACTACGATTCTCAATATACCCAAAAAAGGTGTACACAGAACCGGTTAAAGCCCTGGACGACCAAAACCAAAGTATATTGATTGTCGCAAGTATTAGCGGCGCAAGTCTCAAGTTAAGACCAAATACACCTACCCTGATTCGGACTTCCATAGACACATAGTCATACTACCAGTGGAATTCCGAGGGGTCTATCCAGAGCGAAGCTGTTCCCGTACCATCGGTAAACACAACCTCCTATTACACTTGCATGAGTATCCTAGACCCAAATATATGAGAACTATGTCGTTATGCTCCCACAACGCGCACAAGTGTAATACTAGTCTATTCCGCATTATCGATGTCCAGTCTCGATAATACTACGACTAGGGATATTTAATGATTAAACCTTCATGGATTGATAATGTCTCATATCTTATCAATCCGGAACTAATCATATGGACCTTCTATCATTTATACATCTTGGTAATCTAATTACAAATGATAAAAGAGCAATTTCCTTTGTCACATAGTTAATTTGTACAACAACACCATGATCTGTACAAATAGTGATGCTATGGGCCATAACTGTCCAACATTGACGCCTTGCACCATCTCTATATCATTTCCAATGATTAGGATGTCGTCAACATAGAGGACTCAAAATACCACCATGCTCCCACTGGCCTTCTGATACACACAGGATTCTTCCCAATTCTTGAGAAAACCAGACAATATAATAATCTCGTCGAATCGAAGATTCCAACTTCGTGAAGCTTGTTTAAGTCCATAAATGGACTTCTTAAGCTTACATAACATATCTGAGTTTTCTCTGGATGCAAAACCCTCCGGTTGTTCCATATAGATTTCTTCATCAAGAAATCCATTTAGAAAAACCGTTTTAACATCCATTTGCCAAATCTCGTAATCATGATACACAGTTATAGAAAGTAAAATCCTAATAGACTTAAGCATTGCTACTGGCGAAAAGGTTTCATCGTAGTCGACACCAATTCGCTGTGTGTAACCTTTTGTTACCAGTCGGGCCTTATAGGTTTCAACCTTTCCATCAGGCCCGCGCTTCCTCTTGTAAACCCATTTACAACCGATAGGAACATTTCCTTCGGGAAGCGGAACCAAGTCCCAAACTTCATTCTCATGCATTGAGTCTAACTCGGATTTCATGGGATCTTGCCACTTCATGGAGTCGATGTCCAACATCGATTCTCTATAGGTAAAATGGTCAGTCTCTTCAACTAAGAGAACATCGGGACTATTTTCTTGTATCAAATACAAGCGTTCCGGAGGTCTAGATACCCTTTGTGACCTACGGAGTGTGTGTGTTGAAGTTTATTCATCTACTTGAACTTCAGGTTCCTCTGTTGGTTCGTTTGTTTTCAGGTTGGACTTCATCAAGTCCAACCTGTCTATGATTACCATCTTCTGACAAAACTTCTACCTCTAGAAATTTTGGGAAGTGAGCTACGAACACATTTCGATGCTCGGTATCGTAGAACAGATATCCCTTCGTATTCGAATGATATCAAACAAACCTAAACTTTTTCCATCGAGGCGAAAGCTTATCTTACTGAGCCATCCTGACATAGGCAGGACAACCCCAAACCTTAGTATAATTAAGATTTGATTTCCTACCGGTCCATATCTCATATGGAGTCGTAGGAATAACTTTTGAATGAATCTTATTCTAAATATGTGCAGCTGTTAAAAGAGAGTAGCCCAATAAGTAATATTGCAAATCTGTAAAACTCAACATAGATCGGACTATATCCCATAAAGTCTGATTTCTCCTCTCAGACTCTCCTTTATGCTGTGGAGTACCTGGAGGAGTATATTGAGCGAGAATCTCATTCTCCTTCATATAATCCATGAACTCACTACTCATATATTCACCGCCTTGATCAGATCGAAGGCATTTAATATATTCACAAGTCTGTTTTTCTACTACGTAACTCTTTGAACTTTTCAAAGGTTTCCGATTTATGTCTCATTAGATAGACATAACCGTACCGTGACAGATCATCGGTAAAGGTAACGAAGTATGAATAACAACTGTGAGCAGTCTGACTTAGTAGACCACACATATCAGAATGTATGAGTTCCAGTAAGTTAGTGGCTCGGTGTCAAACACCAGAAAATAGAGCTTTGGTCATCTTACCCTGAATACATGATTCACAAGTTGGATAGGGTTCAACAGTGAGAACTGGTATCAAACCATTCCTAACCAATTGGGTAAGGAGTTTCACGCCTATATGACCTGGCCTCATATGCCAAAGTTCAGTATTATTAACTACAGGTAAACTACGTTTATTAATCGTAGTATTCAAAATATCTCTAGAAGTATGCAATCTGTAATGACCATGCTAATTTGGACAACAAATGATTTGAATATTACGTTTCTCATATAAATACAAAGAACAGTTCTTAATATTAACATGATAACCTTCTGTATCTAATACAAAAAAAAAAGATATAATATTTACTACACATCCTGGTACAACATAGCAATCATACAATAAAAGGCTCCCGCTCGGCAAGAGGATCTCGTATACTCCCACTGCAACTACATCCAGAGAGTCTCCACTCCCAAAATGCAACTGCATCTCTCCAGGCTTCAACTTCTTACTTTCCTTCAGCACCTGCAATGAATTCCAAATGTAAACAGTATAAGCAGAATCCAAAATCCAGCTGGATGTAACAACTTCACAAGCTAGTGAGATTTCAATAACTGAAAAAATAAATCTACCTGATGTAGATGCTCTCTCATTCCTTATCTGGGCAATTTAGTTAGGACAGTTCATTTTCCAGTGCCCGACCTTACTGCAATGATGGCATTTGTCTTTAGACGCCCTCTTGGGCTTTGTTATCTTTCCTTGCGGTGGAGGACCGAAACCCTACTTCTTATTCGCTTTCATATTCTTTCCCTTTGGTCGGGCCTGGGAAGAAGCAGATAGTGAAGTAGGTTTCAGAGGGTGAGTCGATACTACATTCCTTAGGTCCTCTTCCGCCGTGATCAGCATTCTATGCAGTTCATAATAGGAACAAATAATCCCATTCATGTTGAAATGCATTACGAATTGGCGATAAGAAGTTGGGAGCGAACCAAGAATGACACTCCTACTGAGACTGTCATTCAGAGGGAGATTACGTTGCTTCAGTTGTTCGATCAAGTGAAGAACATGCGAGCTCATAGCTTGTCCCTCATCCAGTCGCGCATGGAACAGTTCCATCACAACTTTATGAAAAACAATTTGTTCTTAGTT
This sequence comes from Zanthoxylum bungeanum, assembly GCA_019454045.1. Lineage (NCBI taxonomy): Eukaryota > Viridiplantae > Streptophyta > Magnoliopsida > Sapindales > Rutaceae > Zanthoxylum > Zanthoxylum bungeanum. The sequence continues at coordinate 12,861 of SKCR01044015.1, forward strand.
CACATACGATTCTCTCAATCGCATCATCATATTATACGCATCTGACATGCCATAGTATTGCCTATTGAGTTCCGATACCAGTGAACTTAAGATGTATGATTTAACTTTTAAATCTTCATCTTTCCAAGCTAGGAACACTTGTAGTTTCTCCGGTGTTGCGTCCTCAGACACAGCAAGGGGCAGCGAACCCTCAAGTACATATCCCAACTTTTCGGATTCAAGGACAATCCTTAAATCCAAATCCCAATCTGCAAATTTCTCAGCGCCTTTAAGTTTATTCATATCCAACATACGCGCAAATGGATTAGTCAATTGTGCCGCCATCGCAAATCTATCATATAGATACAAAAAACGATTAGCAAAATTTAATAGTTTAAAATAATATTGAAAACATTAACTAGATCATGGATTTTTAATCTAAAAATGACCCCCCGCCACTAAATCATGCAATACTATAACCCCCAAATAGAATACGAAGATTTAATAATTAAATTAAATAAAAATAGTGAAAGGTGGATCCCATGAATATATTTCAGCTCACAGCGTTAGCATGTTCTCGACTACGTATATTCATCAGGTATACAACTCATTGTCAATCACTTAATAGTGACTCATGGGTTTCCGATCCTGGTTGTTTCTCATTGTGACAACTTTGGCACGTTCACAAGGAGGCGTACGAAGTTTAAACTCGTCAATGATAAACTCAAGCTACTTGCGTAACCCTGACAGCTTTGGCACGTTCAGGATTCCACTTTCGCTTGAATTTATCTAGTATCAGATATACATCCGACATAAATAAATCTCTATCGGCTACACCCTCATAGATTTGGCACATTCTCATATGTAGTCATAGAAAAGATATCCATAAATCGTATTGACAAGACGGATCATGTAACATGCATCAAATACATAATTATCATAAAACCTTATTAATTAGGGATTTTCCACAAAACATGCTTTTACTTTATTTAATCAAATAAAATAAACACATGCATGCATAAAGTAAAGATTAAATTCAACATTTAATTTAAAGGCATAATCATATCGGGTGTCCAGAATCAAACTTGATCTGATACTATTTTGTAGGAGTTTTATAGGTAATATATGGTAACGCAGCGGAACGCGGAAAATCAAAATTTTCCGATTTCAATAATTTTTCTTGGATCAATTAAATAAACTTATTTAATTAATTACCCCATACTTAAAAATTGAAATTTTAACCAAGAAATCATATTTCTTGAAATTTACCGTTTGACCCCTAAACTTTATATTTTGTTCATTTTTGTCCTCAACTTGTCAAATACAATTTTGGATGATTCTAAATCAATTCTAAAATAATTTCCAACATGTCTAACACATCAAAAATAAATTACAACAAAATCCCCAAAAATTTTCAACTTGCTGAACAACCCTTTAATTTTCAGTTTTTGCAATTTGGTCCATTTTTGTTCAAAACATGTCAAGATCAAATCCAATCAACCCAAAAATTAATATGCATCATATACACACCATAATACATCACATATATGAAAAATCCCAAATTTGGAAGGGGTTAAGAACCCAATTTTTTACAATTTCTTTAGTTGACAAAATACACCAAATCAATTAAATCCAACACTTTAATTCAATCTTTACCACACCAAACAAGTCTCACCACCATGAAACAACTCAAGAACAATTCTAGGTCATCAGTGAGTGGCTTAGCAACTCTAGAATGACAACTTGATTATCAAATAATCAAAAGAAAGCTTAATAACCAATTATAAACTCACTTTAATCCATATACATGCAAACATCCTTCATACAAGTGTCCGACCATTTAAACATAAACAAAAAGTGTAGAGACAACATCCTAGCAACACATTTTCTTAGTTGAAAAGTTTAAGGAAAAACTTACAAAATCAAGGTATTTTCAAGCTTTTTCCTTTGTTCTTCAACTTTGCTCTCAACCTTTTTGTTATGTTTTTGGTAACTTGTTAACCTAATGAATGAAAAATGAAACAAATAATTTATACTCTCCAAAATTGCCCTTGGCCAAATTTAGGAGCATAAATAAATATTTTGATATATTTTTTTTTGTTTCATTAATTCATTTAATCAAATTGTGTAAATGATCATTACATCATTTAATGATTTATAACAAGTCAAATAAAGCAACTAAAGTCATCTCATAAAATATCATAAATAAAGATATTTATATTTTTAATTACGTTAATTATTTAACAATTAAATCATTAAATAATTATTTAAATATATGTATTATATTTACTTTAAATATCCAAATACATATATATTTATTATATATGTCAAATTTCACAATTTGACATATAATTAATGTGTATTTAATAAAATCTTTAATTAAATACAAATACACATTAATTAGGAAATGACCATTAGGTCCCAATGCATGTATTTTTCGTTTAACCCTTAAACAACTTATGAATAATCAGTATTAATAAAAGTTGCCCTAGTGCTCTACGAGTATATTTCACTAGTGAGACTCTCTAGATTCAGGCATATCCGTCACGAAATCCAATTTCGTATCCATAATTTACCCACCCGTAAATTATGAGGACCACGAATAAACTCGCTGATTCATACAGGTCGAGGTCATGGCATATGTTTAATTCCTCCATCACAGGTATCCGGATATATCCCAGAGATATAGATGTAAACGTCAAATCTCTATAGGGACAATCCCGTCGACATCTCTAGTAGCAATCTCTAAAAGAACACTTAGAACTTACTTCTAAATCGTACCACGGGCCCATGGTTTTTATCTGATTGCTAATCATATATGGACTACCCATGCTCTGTACACAGAACTAACGGATCCTATCTCGACACACACAAGACACCATGAAGATCTGTCCATACCCAACGAACAACGGGGGTCTTATCTAAATAGATCAGTACGTGACTACCATCTAGTGTGGAAGATGTCTCATGTGCCTACTGTGGTATCTCTAGTCGAAGAATCACAAATGCTATTCAACCCGAGAAGATTTTTATTGACGTTGGTGCACCATCCATTAAGAATCTTCGGTAAGTCGTTCAATGTTTATCCGCTATAAACACCTACACGTCTATACGAGTCTCCAAGACTCATGGTTCATTGAGAAGCCATTGGAATCCAATATTCCAGTGTACAACATGTACCGGTCTCAACGGGTTAATTTACTGACCAAGTAGTGTAAACCTTGACCAGAAACTGTCTAAGAATGACAACGTCATGAAACAACTCAATGTCAATTGTGACGCTTTTGCAACTGCATCATCACTGATCATTCTAAGGTCAATTACGTCTTTACCATATCAAGAGATGTATTATATTATATTATAGAAACTGCTTATTTTATTCACAATAAAACCTTTACAAGAGTATTTACAAGGAAATACAACAGGGAATTGGCGCTTTGAGCACCAATCCCAACACAAATATCAGTAAGTCATTTTTACCATATTACAGGAAGAGTGTTTCGTAGCATTTTGAGTCTATTTGGTTGTCCTATCCAATTACCTTCTTATATCGACTCTGGTAATAATGTTGGGGTAAGCGCAGCAAAAGGCGCGGGGGAGGGCTAAAAAGGTTTTTAAACATTTTAAAATATTCCGAGCGAATTAATTAATATCAAATATTTTTAATTCACCCAAAGAAGTTTAAATATATTATTTAATATCAATAATAATGTAATATATTTCGAAACACGATAAATTATTTTACGAAAATATTTTTTGATAAATACTACGCGTAACGGGCAAACGGTCAAACCCGTTGACCAACCGTCGAGCCAGGCCAACCCGGTCACTTGGGCAGCGATCGTGTTGGACAATTATGACCCATAGCGTCACTATTTGTACAGATCATGGTGTTGTTGTACAAATTAACTATGTGACAAAGGAATTGCTCTTTTATCATTTGTGATTAGATCACCAAGATGTATAAATAATAAAAGGTCCATATGATTAGTTCCAGATTGAGATGATATGAGACAGTATCAATCCACGATGGTTTAATCATTAAATATCCCTAGTCAGAGTATTATCGAGATCAGACATCGATAATGTGTTAAAGACTAGTATTACACTTGTGCGCGTTGTGAGGGCATAACGGCATAGTTCTCATATATTTGGGTATAGGATACTCATGCAAGTGTAATAGGAGGTGTTGTGTTTACCGATGGTACGGAAAACAGCTTCGCTCTGGATAGACCCCTCGGAATTCCAATGGTAGTATGACTATGTGTCTATGGAAGTCCGAATCAGGGTAGGTGTATTTGGTCTTAACCTGAAACTTGCACCGCTAATACTTGCGACAATCAATATACTTTGGTTTTGGTCGTCCAGGGATTTAACAGGTTCTGTGTACGCCTCTTCTGGGTATATTGAGAATCGTAGTGTATTGGGTGTGATGTCGAGATAGAAGTATCACTCCAGTCATAGTGGAGATGATGATCATGTAGGATACGGTACTGGTGCTATTATGTACTGCAGTCATCAGGATAATATGACTAGGTCATGATTATCCGATTATAGAGACTAGCTACCAGAGATCCGATATGTGCTTCTTACGGGGCAGACACATTTCCATCCCCAGGCCTAGCATGTGACATCCGATGCTGGATCGAAATACGCAATACTACGTATACTACGCCTGATATAGATCACATATTCCTGTAAGAATATTTCTAGAGAATTGGGTAGGCATGGCGCTTTGTTAGAAGCCAACCTCTTCTTGTAAATCAGTAAAACGTAGTACTAGGTACGTACGTGTTCGGATAGTCCGTCGACCGTATTTACTGCCAACATATATGGGGATCTCATGGGTCGCTTCCCGAAGATTCACCGATGACGTATGACTCGCACTTTATTAATCTGGGATTAATTTGATGAGAGAGAACATTAATCTGGGATTAATTACAGAGATATTTTATCTAGGATAAAATATTAATTAAAGAGAGAGAACGATTAATTTGGAATTAATCGATAAATTAATATATTTGATATATTAAACGAATTGGATTTCGCGCGGAATTGAAATTAGATTTTAATTCGGGCGAACGAGTTAATTTAGAATTAATTCGTTAGCGATGTGAATAGTGATTTTGCTAGGCATAATTATTTAATTACGTCGCAACGGAAAATTCGTTAATTTGGAATTAGGGAACCCGAACCCGGGAGTGTTTGCGGGCGAACTCGCATTGCGAATTTAGTGCGGCCCATAAGTCACATCATGCGTCACATCACTAGTCAACCTTGTCACTTTAAAGTGATAGAAGTTGTTAGTTGTTGGTTGAGTGTAAATCACTCTTGTGTGAAAACATGAAAGACATATATCATTATTTTAATAATTGGTATTTGACTTTTCATTTAGTGTATTAGATACACAACTCACACTTCTCTCTCCCTAACACACATTCGGCCAAGGGCCTTATTTTGCTTCTCCCTCATTCGGCCATTGTGGCCATTTCTTCTCTCCAAACCGTGAGCCTAGGGTTCATTATCTTGAAGATTTTGTTGCAAAATCATGAGTGCTATCACACAAAGGAGTCATCCTAAGGTAATAGGGAAACCAACTTGTGAGCTTGGAATCACCATTTGAGAAGCTTGGAAGTTGGAGCATCAATGGAGCACACTTGGAGGTGATGACCGAAAATTTGGAGGCCAAATTTATGCCCACTGCCGAGAGCTTCATCACCTTGGAGGAAAAGATTTTTCTTCGTTGTATCGCTCAACCGATCATTGTGAGTATTTCGCACCTCCTTGATGTATTCGCATATTGTTTCATTGTTTAAATCGATCTCTGTTAGACCGTAGAAACCCAACAATGGTATCAGAGCGAGATTGAGCATGAAATTTGAACTTAGGGTTAAAATTGGGTAAATTTTATTTGAGCATGATTTGATAAAATTACTTGATTGAGTATGCTTAAATGATGTTTAATTGAAGTTTGATTGGATCATTTCATGAAAAGTTGATTGGATCATTTTTTCCCCAATTTGATTGGCTTGGCCGAATCTATAGTGCCCTAAATATTTTGGTATTTTAGTGTTTTTTGATTATTGGATAAGTTGAAAAACATTGGGTAATATTGATTTTGGATTTAATTTGATTGAAACCGAATTGGACATTTAAATCCCCAAAATACCGAGACATGTGAAGCATGAAATGGGTTTGATTTTTTATTAAAATGTGTTGGACATGTTTTGATGTTAATGAGCATAATTAATTAGGCTAATTGATGTTTTGGAAATGTTAATTTGGGTAATTATTATTGCATACACTTTAGTTTATTAAGTTATGAAATTTGGAATTTTATGATTTAATTAATTGGGCTTAAATTTGGAATTGGGCCTTAAAGGTTGTAATTGGGCTTAATGGGCTTGGTTGTACCAATATTGGTTTAGGAAAATTGGTTGGATCCAATTGGGCCCAAAACCATTTCCATAAAGTCCAATTATGACTTAATGGACCTTTAATATTAATTGGGCCTAATGGGCCTAAATTGGTTTCTTGGCAAATAAGGTGATTCCTTAAATGGGCTTTGGTATTTGGGTTTGACCGATATTGACCAAAAGTTCATGCCTTAGAAATTAATTAAAAGTCCATTGGACTTTAATTAAATTAACATTGGATGTTAATCGGGCTTTGAGACCCGTAGCGATTAGATTTGGAATCTAAGTCGTAAAGGTACATTAATAAGTGTATTATTTAATTTGGAATTAAATAAATGAATTAGTATTAAATAAAAATTAAATTGGATTTAATGTTGTAGTTTAATTTAATTCAAGAATTCGTACTTTGAGTACTTATTCGCAAAACGAGTTTGACTCGCGCAAAATCAAATCGTTGTTTGAACATTGGATGGTCATTTTTATTTAGATTAATTAATTGGATTAGATTGATTGATAACATGCTTGTGTGAATACATGGTTGCGATGCATGAATAATGTATATCGGATGGATATTAGATGGGCGGGGCAATTTTGGAAATTATTGTAATAAATTTAGAATTTATTAAATTGGACCTGCGTGTCCAGCCTATTACTTCTTACTCTTTGTATTTCTCTTCTCACCTATTCCCCTCAATGTAATAAGGTTTCTTTAGAAGTGTTATGTAATGAGTAGAAGTAATACTTGTGCTAGCGGGAGAGAGGAATGGAGAGATTTGTTCTAGGAACAATGTTTAAGTATCCATCCACATATCATTATTAACTTATATGCGCCTTATTATGTGTTTAGAATGCATGTTTAAGGGTGTATGATGATGAGACCTTAACAAAGATAATTAATTGGTTTCCAATTACACGCGAAAAACCCTCAACATCATATTAAGCGTTTTTCTTCCATTGAGTGATTCTTACTCAAGATCCAAGACTGGCATTGGTTTGTTGGCCAAAGTCAAGACCTTTGTCCGTCGAGGATGTGTTTGAATCATGAAGGCTTTGTTCCATATTGGTGTGTCTTGTCTAAGTTGTGATTTGTTGGCCAAAGTCAAGATCACTTCTTGTCCATCGACATTGATTACGAAGCTTTCCATGGTCAATGGGTTCCGCTTAACTGGATCACTAAGTTTGTTGTGCCAAAGCCAAGGCTTAGTTGATTCAGAGGAAAAAGTTAGGCAATATATTGGATATATTGGCATTTATAAGATATATGTTTCGGACTTGGATGTCCACCTACTGGATCTAGGAATTGGATGGGATCCAATTGATCTTAGAGATCTACCTAGTTAATTATCATACAATTGTTGGCCAAAGTCAAGATTGTGTGTTATTTAACGGGATCCTAGCCCACTAGGAAACAAGGTTTCCCGAGTACTCAACAGAGGGTTAGAGGCTCGCCGAAAAATAGTGGGAGGCAAGTATTAAATTTGCAATATTCGTTTAGTTTGCTTGCCATACGCGCGCTCATTACAAATTATTCGTCAATAAATTATTTATTAGTTGGACTAATAATTAATTGTTGTTTTAATTAACAGTTGGACTGTATTCAAACTATTCAATTAATAGTTGATTTTATAATTGGATTATAGTAATCAATATAATTGAATTTAATCATTATAATGAATAGTACCTAAAATCGTTGATTAAATAGTTGGACTATTAGAATCAAGATAAAATTGAAAGATTAATGTTTAAAAACATAATCCTGGCGAAAATGTATTTAAACGACTTTAATTTTCAAATTGGGAATAAAACTTTAGGATGGTCCTAGAAACTAAGAAGTTACTTTATTTGATAAAATAACATCTTAGGCCTAAGCCCGGAGTTGAGTAAATAGTAGAACATGATATTTGGAATATTCATGTGATGATAACTTTAGTGCTTAATCCATTAAGCTTGCCAAATAGACTCCTTAATTTCTTAGTCAGAACTAAGGATTAGATCCTTATAGTATGATATTGAAATTGAAGGATCTTCATATATCTATCTTTAGATCTTAGAAGTACGAATTGCAATAGTAAACTCTTGGAGAGTTAATGGCTATACTCAATGAGACAAAGCCAGAGAATTTGCAATAAGGCAGAAGCGCAAGGCGCAACTTACTTCGATATTCTAGAAGGCCAAAGCTTGGCCAAAGGCTTCTAAAGTGTGAAAAATGGCAAAGGAAAAATCATTATAATCTTCTGGGAAGACAAAGGACATATCCCAAGATGTCTGCCTAAACTGTGGCAAACGGGGTCACTGAAGCGTGACTGCTGTATGGACAAGGCAGACATGAAGGAATTGAAGACGGGCAAGGCTCCGACTTCAAATATGTTTGTCATAAACATGTTCACTACTAGTATTAAAATTGGATTTTAGATACTGGATGTGGTACATAAATATATAATGGTGTGCAGAATCTGCTATGAGCAGGATACTGACTTCAGTTGAGATTTATCTGCGAATTGAGAACGGGACGAAAGTCGCTGTTTTAACCGTAGAAACCTCAGTGTAGGAACTGCCTTCGGGTGTGTACTTAAATTAGGAAACTGTTAAAATGTAACTAGTTTGACTAGATATATTATCTCTATATCAGAGTATAATCCGTTGCGGATATACCTTTATATTCTAGAACACTAAAGTGTTTTATTTTATAAAGATGATATTGAGATAAACACATTAGATGTGAATAACAGTATTTATTTTTGAATATAAATAAATCTCACACGTTAACATGACAAACAAATAGCTCAAACTGAATTAACCAGTTGAGACTTAAAAGTGGCACTGTTGTCAGGGACACAATTAACAAGACTCGTATATCCACACTTTCGAAGAGTGGATACTAGGACGAATTTGATCATATTCAAATAATGTCTACGAATCTAGTTTATTAGGCAAAGTGCCTAAAACATCTTTACTTGGTAAAAGTGCAAGTGCCATCGATCAGTAAGCCCTCGTTCATAGTGACGTAAGTGGGCCCATATCTAGCTAGGCTAGAGGTAGGTATGAATGTTTCGTGACCTTTACGGATGTGGCATCACGTTATGGTTATGTGTTTCTTTTGAAACACAAATCAGAAACTTTTACAGTTTCGACACGAAATAGACAAACAGATCGGCTAAAGTATAAAACCATCACGATTAGACCATGATGAAAATACTTAAAAAATAAGTTTCTCATATACTTGAAAGAGTATAGTATTTTTTCAATGAGGACTCCTCCCAGAACACGTCAGTTTGACGGTGTGTCTGAATGGAGAAACTGAATTTTGTTGGACATGATAAGGTTAATCATGAGTCTCTCTGAGCAACCATTTCCTTCAACGAATAAGCATAAACAGTGCAGAACTTATTTTGAATAAGGTTCCATAAAATCTGTTAGACAGACTTCATATTAGATATGAACAGGAAATAAATCGGGTTTTCTCATTCCTGAGGATTTGGTAATACTGGGAATATGTTTGGATGATACCAAACTAAAACCCAAATCGGATAAGTGCCTAAGTTGTAGGTTATCCTAGGGAAACCAAAAGTATAGTACTTATACAACTCACAAGAGAACAATGTTATTGTTGCTCACCATGCAATTTTCCTAAGAGGAATACCTATATGTAGTGGTAAGTGGGAGGAAAGTAAAACTCGATGAAAATCGGAATAATATTGTTCCAGGCACCGATTCCTTAATGGAACATAAATAGTTCATCAAGGATGGAACTATACTAATAATCTTCGAATACACAAGAACCGCGTAAGTCGGAGAGAGTCAGAAAATAACTTGGGGTATAGGTTTCTGATCTCACCTCATAAAGATGTCAATCTTGTTGAGGAATACGAACTGACTACATATGAGGAAGTGATACAAGGTATCGACTCCCTATTATGGCAAAGTCCCATGAAATCCGAAATGGATTCCATATATACCAACTAAGTTTGGATACTAGTTGATGTACCGAAAGGCATTGTGCCTATTGGTACTATATAAGTCTTCAAGGAAGACATACATGGAAGGCAACATACCAACGTACAAAGCTAGGCTTGTAGCGAAAAGGTATCGTTATCAACATTGTGTCGATTACGATGAAACCTTTTACCTGTTGCCATAGTTAAATCCATTTGGATAATGCTTGCTGATGCTGCATATTTCATTTATAAAATGTGGCAGCTGGAACGCCAAAACCATTTTCCTTAACGGAAACCTTTTGGAGGATGTTTAAAACATCCTGACGGTTTTGTCGAACCAAAACTAGCAAACAAGGTTTGCGGGTTATTCGATCCATGGATGGATTGAAGCAAGCATAGTGTTCTTGGAATTATCATTTTGATGTAATCATAATGGTGTATGATTTAATTCAAAACGAAAATCATTCTTGTGTATATAAGGAGGTTAGTGGGAGCGCACTGACAATGAATGTCATAAATAATGAAGATATATCATTTCTTGGAAATGATATTCCCATAATACAATCGGTGAAAGCTTGGCTTTCAAGATAATTATCCGTAGAATTCTTGGGAGAAACAACCTTTATTCTAGGAATAAAGATCTATTGGGATAGATTTAAAGTTGTTAATATTATCCGAGAACTCGTACATTAAAATATATGTACGCGACCTGGTGTCTCATACGCTTTAAGCATATGGAGTCACAATCAGGCCAATCCAAGTGATAGTCACTGGATTGATGTTAAGAACATCCTTTAGTATCTTAGAGGAACTAAGGATGTTGTCTTATACTATGGAGAAGGAGAACTTGAAGTGACTGGGTTCACTGCTGCAAGTTTCCTAACCGATAATAACGACTATAAGTCGTAACAACTGTACTATAAAGTTTGAATAACGGAACAGTGAGCTGGAAATCTTCCATGAAAGATATTATTACTGAATAAACAACAAAAATTAGATTATTGCTGCAGCTGAGGCAGCAATAGAAGCTATTTGGGTCGATAATAATCCTAATCAGATTAGGAGTAGTTCTGTTAGCAGCTGAGCTAGGCTACAGTGCAGGCTAAAGAATTAATGATCTCATCAACGATCCAGATATATACTTCAATATTCATCTGATTCGTTAGGATCATACATCGTGGCTGTGGGACACAGAAACTGGGCGACGCATGCTGTCCCGGGCTCGCGGCCCGGTTGGGAGTATGGAGTAGCCCGCGGGGGACTAAACCGGAGAATAATAGAGTCGCCACCCGGTGTGAACCGGGAAAATGAGATTTAAGGCCGCACTCACCCCTCGCAAGGGAAGACCTCAAACCGTTGGGTTCGGAATTGTCCCTTACTTATGTCACTTGTAATGAAAGGATTTATGTAATAATTTAATCAAGTTTAAGTAACACTTATTTCCAAGAGTATCATGCTTCTAAATTCACATGTACAAGATAAAACTTACACCTAAATTTACCTATATTTCACATCTAAGATTGCATGCTTGAAAGTACATCAAAGTAGCAATGAACATACAACTTCATTGGCATATTATATTCACGAAAAACACAAGCGCACACACTAACCACACAAGCACACATGTGAGCACTTTTCCAAGTGGTACGTGGAATTGTATCCCAAGTACATATCGCACTACAGTCCATTCGGAATCGGCTACGGAATTTATGTCTGGGTTTCCATCCAATATACCACAAGAAATAATACTCAAATGCTATTATGACATGGATATATGAATTGTAATACGATACGTTGAACCAAGACGAAGGTAAATGATGCAATCAATGGGATAAACATGCTTTTCACTATGGTGTGTACAAAGATAAGAATGACTATATGGTATTTCATAATACATGCATGAATGGTATAGTTGGCTTTATGTAAGAGTTGTAAGTGTGTGCGTGAGTGCAAGGTGGCTTTATGGCATGAGGAGTTGTGCTTGTGGTAAGCGGCTCAATGGCAGACGAATTGCGTGAATTGTTTGAGTGTGTGGGGACTGTTTGTATTTCAGGGCGTGAAGGCAATGGTAGGGAATTAACGATAGTCAGTGGGTGAGTATTAGGTTAGTGTACTGGGCTGTATATGCGTGAGTGGATGGCAGTGTGTGCGTGAGTGAATGGGACGTGAGCATGGGTGTTGTGGCATGCGGGTCTGGTGGTGATTTTAAGAGGGTTTCGTGCGCTGATTTGTTTGTTGGTTAAGGGCAGTTTGTGAATATGGCTCATGTGGACTGTGAAGGTGAGTGGTGCGCCTGTTATGGGCTTTAGGCGCTAAGGCAATATGGTGCTTGGAGTGTGGCTATGGGTTTGGCTGAAGCAAGGGCTGAGAATATGGGTACACCAATGACAATAGGTCGAGCCAAGACAGGGATAGACAATGCAATCAATAGATGAAAGACACGGAAAATATCGTGGTAAAGGTAGCCTTTTAGGCTTTTCTTCCCCCAAATGGAGAACCTTTTAATCCAACACAATAAGCTCATGCGCCTTTCGTTACGATGAGTACAAAGATAAAGATAACTATATGAAATTTAGTATGTCCGATTGAACATATCTTGTATTCAACCGAACACACATCAACCGGCGCGGCAAAGCATCGTGGTAAAGAATTTTAACCCCTCCAAATAGGGGACCTTTCATCGCACTTACTAAGCCCATGCGCTCGATTGAATCATGCATGCAAAGAATTAAAAACAATAATATCAAACTTAGTATGCCCGATTGAACATATCTTGCATTCAACCGAACACACATCAACCGGCGTGGCAAAGTGTCGTGGTAAAGGGTTTTAACCCCTCTAAAGAGGGGACCTTTCATCGCACTTACTAAGCCCATGCGCTCGATTGCATCATGCATACAAAGAATTAAAAAAACAATAATATCAAACTTAGTATGCCCGATTGAACATATCTTGCATTCAACCGAACACACATCAACCGGCACGGCAAAGTATCGTGGTAAAGGATTTTAACCCTCCAAATATGGGACATTTCATCGCACTTACTAAGCACATGCGCTCGATTGAATCATGCAGCATTCAAATGACGAAAAATAAATAAACCAAAACAACATAAAACAAAAGATGGTACCGTTTACTCAAGCGGTACGTGGAGTTGTATCCCGAGTACATATCATATTACTGTCCATTCGGAATCGGCTATGAAATTTATGTCCGGGTTTCCATCCGATATACCGCGAGAGTTGACACATCTTTTATTTTATCCAAGTCCACAACATACAATATTTCATGATACATGCATATTTATCTACTCAAGGGCCACAACATGTATTTTAGCATAACAATCATGCGAACAATATTCAATAAATAATAAAATAAAACAGAAAACGAATGTGGAAAATACCCTCAGATCTAACCTTTTATGTCGACTTTCGGACTTGTGTTTCACGGCCGTCGGAAGGGCTATCACTCCGCAACTCTTCCGGTTCACTGGATTAACGTCTTAACTCACTGTTTTTCTGTTCAAGCTACTGTTTTTGCTCCGTTTTGCTGCTGTTTGGTCTCCATTTTGCTCCTGTTTTCTCTGTATTCTGCTCACTGTTTCAGGTCTATTAGTGGACTGTTTTTGCATTTTTTAGGGGGGTTTGGGGTTGCTGTTTTTGCGATTTTAAGGAGGCTTTGAGTGCAGTTTTTTATGTTACTGCTTTAAGGTTTTTAGGGAATGTTTTAAGTGTATTTTGCTGCTGTTTTAGGGGTTAAATTATTGTTGTTTGGGCGTGTAATACAGTGCAGTTTTTGTGTGCACTGCAGTTCAGTTTTTGGTTGTAATTTTTGGTGATGGAGGGCTGCTGTATATGGCTGGTTTCGGTGGCTTTAGGAATATATAAAGGCTTGTTATTTTCGGTTATGGAGGGGTTGAGGAGGGTGATGTGTTCGGCTATGGAGTGGAGGAGATGAAAAGAATATTTTTTGTTACTTATTCTTGTGATTGGCGTGAATGGAGAGCTTGGAGAGGGGGTTGGAAATTCTTTTCTTCTTTATTTCTTGTGATGGGCGTGAACTAGGAGGAGGGAATGCCTTGGAAAAGTGTGGTTTATATAGAGAAGGGCTAGGGTTTCACCTTGTCTCACAAGGAAGGGATTTGATTTTGTGTTGAGCAAGAAAAGTCAAAGATTAAGGGGGGACAAATTTGGTTTAGATTAGGAATACAATATATTTGATTGGTTAGGATTAGGCATTTAATTTGTTAGATTAGGAAGTCAATATTTTTTATTTGTTATGATTGATTTTAATTAGGTATATCATCTTTTTAATTAGGTATATAACATATTTGATTTGTTTAAATTAGGCATGATTTTATTTTATGTTTTATTTAAATTGGTAAATGATTTAATTATTATTTTATTTAATTACATTATTTAATTAATATTTAACTTAATATTTGATTTAATTTGGGTGTGTAATTGGGTGAATGGGCGTGTGGGCCTTGGTTGGGGTGTGTGGGCCTTTGTTTGGTGGGTTTGGTTTGTGTGGACAAAGTGTGTGGGCTTGCGGGGTTTTGGGTCAAGGCCAAGGGGCTTGCGGGGATTTTGGGCCGAGTTTAGGTGATTTGTGAGTGTTTTTTGGCCGGGAATAATTTTTAAAACGAAAAACCAACAAGTTACCCGAAGTTAAACCAGCGAAATTAATCTGAATATGAGTCAATTCTTGACTCCTCCCTTCCGACTTCCGTTTCCCGCGGCTCCCACGACTTAAAAGGTAGTGCCTCCAACTGAGACTCATCATCGGGTTTCACATGCAAAAATGCAATGCATACAGTCGCCCCCACTTTGATGGGACTTGTACAGTGTGTGACTTTGAACAATCCTATCAAAATTATGCAATGCATTTTCACTTACCTGGCTCGTCTGCTGCCTCGAGCTGAGTTGGTGCTGCAGTGGACCTCGATCCTGGGACGCATCCCGATAACTACAACTGACAATAGGGGTACCTCGACCCAATACCGCTAACAATAGGGACCTCGCCCTCAATATGATGATGCAGTGGGCACCTCGACCCTGGGATGCATCCCGGAACTACAACCGACAACGAGGGCACCTCGACCATGGGCACCTCGAACTCAACACCGCTGACAATAGGGACCTCGCCCTCAAACTGATGATGTAGTGGGCACCTCGACCCTGGGACGCATCCTGGAACTACAACCGACAACGGGGGCACCTCGACCAACACCGCTAACAATAGGGACCTCGCCCTCAAACTGATGATGATGTGGGGCTTCGCCCCCAATCCGATACGGGCCTCGCCGCCTGGGACTTATCCCCAAAACTGAAACTGCGCTGACGCTGTTTGGCTCATCTCTACCGCTTTCTCTTTTCTTCGAACCTACGAACACAAAACAAAAACAAACATGGAAAGAATGCAATGTTACGTGTATGCATGAATGATTTTCCTACTCCATTGGGTTAGGTCTTCTGCCAATTCCCTTGGTGGCCGCTCGGTCATTTCTCCCTCAGGTAAAGTACTGTTTCAATCTGTCCACGTTGATCGGCTCGGTGAACTCGTTTCCTTCCAAGTCTGATAGCCTCACTGATCTATTTCCCATTACCTTCTATACTATGTAAGGTCCTTCCAAGTTAGGTCTGAATTTTCCTCTTGGATCTGTCGTCGACGGCCTCGACTGCTTAAGTACCAAATCAACCTTTCTGATCTTGGTGGGGCGTACTTTCTTGTTGAATGCTCGGGCTAGTCTCTTCTGATACAACTGCATGTGATACAAAGACTTCGTTCTCTTCTCATCCAATAGTGCTAACTGATCAAACCTCTGTGCGGCCCACTCCCGTTCCGGTAATTCTGCCTCTGTTAATACCCTCATGGAATGTATTTCCACTTCTACTGGCAATACTGCTTCTATTCCATAGACCAAAGAGTAAGGTGTGGCCCATGTTACTGTTCTTACTGATGTTCTGTACCCCCACAAAGCATACGGTAATTTCTCGGCTCAATCTCTGCAATTTTCTATCATCTTGGCTAAAATAGTCTTTATAGTCTTGTTGGCTGCCTCAACTGCTCCATTTGCCTGCAGCCTGTACGGTGATGACTTGTGGTGGCCTATCCCATACCTCTGTAACATTGCCTTCGTCTCTCCTTGAAACTGAACTCTGTTGTCTGTCACTACATGATGCGGCATACCATACCGACAAATGAGGTTCCGAGCTATAAACTTTGCCATCTGTTTTGCTGTAACATTGCGGAATGATTCGGCTTCCACCCACTTCGAGAAGTAATCTACGGCCACTACTATGAAGCGATGACCATTCGATGCATTCGGTCGAATTTCTCTAATCATATCAATTCCCTATGCTGAGAAAGGCCACGGCTCTGACAACCCGTGCAACTCTGTGTGTGGTAAGTGATTCAAATTACCGTGTGCTTGACAGTCATGACAGTGATTTACCATCTTCGCGCAGTCTGTTTCCATGGTTGACCAATATAAACCTTGTCTCACTATCTTGCGGGACAGATTCAACCCGTTCATGTGCGGACCATATACCCCGGCGTGTATTTCTTCCATTATATGCTGAGCTTCTTCTTTTCTAAAACACTTCAACTGAATACCATTTGCTTGCCTCTTGTACAGTTCCCCTTTCAAAGTCACATACTGGGAAGCTAACTTCTGAATGGCTATTCTATCTTTTCTACATGCCCCTTCCGGGAGTTCACCATGTTCCAGATACCTCTGAATGTCATAATACCAAGGTTTACCGTCGTCGACCTCAACTTCCAGAATTCTTTCTATCTCATAAACAGGTCTGCTTGCTGTTGTCAGTATCAACGGTCTCATCACTAACTTTTCTGGATTTTCCTAAGTTGCTGCAAGTGTAGCCAATGCATCTGCCATTTGATTCTCTTCTCTCGGTAAGTGCTGAAACTTACACTCGGGGATAACCTGTGCCAACTTTCTGAGGTGAAAAAGGTAAGGTTTCAACCGTTCTTCTTTCAATTCCCATTCTCCTCGCATCTGCTGGAATACCAACATAGAATCTCCATAGACTTCCACACTCTTGGCCTTCAAGGCTATCAATGCTGTCAAACCGAAAGCACATGCTTCATACTCGGCCATGTTGTTAGTCACTCTGAATGTCAACCTCTTGGCCAAGGGCAAAGTCTCTCCCTCGGGGGTCACTATCACGATCCCAATTCCGGCTCCCTTGTAATTCACTGCTCCGTCAAAATACATCTTCCATCTCTGAACTGTTATTGGTTGGATCTCTTCGTCTGGAAATTCAAACTTATACTGATCCCCCTCAACAGGTTGCAATGCCAGAAACTCTGCTACTGCTCTCCCTTTGATCACTTTGGAGGTGAAATACTCAATGTCAAACTCTGTCAGCAATACCAACCATCTGCCCAATGTTCCCACTAGTGAAGGCACCGAATAAAGATATTTCAGAGGATTTTCCTTCGCCACTACCTGGATCTTGTAAGACTGGAAATAATGCCGTAATTTTCTGGAAGCCCATACTACTGCAAGACAGATCTTCTCAACTTCCTGATATCGAGCCTCATACGGGAGCATCTTCTTACTCAGATAATAGACTGCATGTTCTACCCCTGTCTCATCAGCCTGTACCATCATTCCCCCAATGCTTCTGATTCTATAGCCAAATACAATACCAAAGGTCTGCCCGGTCTCGGAGGTTTCAATACAGGAGGCTTTACCAAGTACTCTCTGATTTTGTCGAAGGCTGTCTGACACTGTTCATTCCATCTCACTGGCTGATCTTTTCTCAACAGTTTGAAGATAGGCTCACATACTGATGTCAACTTGGCGATGAACCGACTGATGTACTGAATCTTCCCCAAGAATGCTTTGACTTCTTTTTCTATCTTCGGTGCAGACATTTATGTGATTGCCTTGATCTTTTCGGAGTCTACCTCTATTCCGCCCATTCCCACTGTATGACCAAGCAATTTCCCTGATGTCACCCCAAACACATATTTCTTGGGATTAAGCTACAGGTTGTATCTGTGAACTCTCTGAATGAACATTTCCAGTGCTTCAATATGCCCAACTCTTGTCTCTGATTTCACTATCATGTCATCCACATACACCTCAATCTCTTTGTGCATCAAGTCATGGAAAAGTGTAGTGACCGCAGCCACCGCCTATAGGATATGGAAGCCGTATCCTGATTAGGTCGATGTGGCCTATCCATGGTGTTGGATAATATGACCCATAAAGTCACTATTTGTACAGATCACGGTGTTGCTGTACAAATTAACTATGTGACAAGGAAATTGCACTCTCATCATTTGTGATTAAATCACCATAAATGTATAAAATGAAGAGAGGTCCATATGATTAGTTCCTGGATTGAGATGATATGAGACAGTATCAATCCCCGAAGGATTAATCATTAAATATCCCTAGCCGGAGTATTATCGAGACAGGACATCGATAATGCGGAATAGGCTAGTATTGCACTTGTGCGTGTTGTGAGGGCACAACGACATAGTTCTCATATATATAAGTATTGGATACTTATGCAAGTGCGATAGGAGGTCGTGTTCACACCGATGGTACGGGAACAGCTTCGCTCTGGATAGACCCCTCGGAATCCCATTGGTATTATGACTATGTGTCTATGGGAGGCCGAAATCAAGGTAGGTGTGTATAGTCTTAACCTGAGACTTACATCGCTAATACTTACGGTAATCGGTAGACTTTGGTCTTGGTGGTACATGGCTTTAACCGGTTCTGTGTACACCACTTCTGGGTTTATCAGAGAGTCGTAGTGTATTGGGTGTGATGTCAAGACGGAAGTATCACTTCAGTCATATTGGAGATGATGTCACGCAGGATACGGTACTAGTGCTCTTAAGTGTTGCGCAACCAATCGGGATATTGTGACCAGGTCATAAATATCCGATTATAGAGACTAGTTACCAGACATCTGACATGTGCTTCGGACGGGGCATACACTTATCCAGCCCCAGCCCTAGCACGTGACTATCCGATACTGGGCCAATATACACAATACTACGGTATACTACGCTTGATACAGATCTATATATTCTTGTAAGAATATTTCTGAAGAATTGGGTAGGCATGGCGCTTTGCTAGAAGCCAACCTTGTCTTGTAAATCGGTATAAACGTAGTACGAGGTACTTACGTGTTCGGACAGTCCGACGATCGTATTTACTGCCAACATATCCGGAGATCTCATGGGTCGGTTCCTGAAGATTCACCGATGACGTATGACTCGCACTTTGATTAATCTGGGATTAATTAGAAGAGAGAGATAGAATTAATCTGGGATTAATTCGATGAGAGAGAAAATTAATCTGGGATTAATTACGGAGATATTTTATCTCGGATAAAATATCGTTAAAGAGAGAGAACGATTAATTTGGAATTAATCGGTAAAATTAATATATTCGATATATTAATCGAAATTGGATTTTGACGCGGAATTAAAATTAGATTTTAATTCGGGCGAATGAATTAATTTAGAATTAATTCGTTAGCGACGTGAATAGTGATTTCGCTAGGCGTAATCATTTAATTACGACGCGACAGAAAATTCGTTAATTTGGAATTAGCGAACCCGAGCCCGAGAGTGATTGCGAGCGCATTCGCATTTCGAATTCGAGCGCGGCACACAAGTCACATCAAGCGTCAAATCGTTAGTCACATCATGCGTCAAATCAATTGTCACTTTCAGTGATGTGACTTGACAACATGTCACTTTATTAAAGTGATGTGATGTGACTTAAAGTAAAAAGTAGAAATGATGGAAAGCTTTATTGCTTTTATTTTTGACTTTTGAATAAAAGTAATATATATGTTTTATTTAATTTACTTGGTAAATAAAATAAATATATATATTAAATCTTTTCTCTCTCTCACATGCAAGATACGATCTCTCATTTTCCCTCTCTTTTCTCTCCTCTTCTTCACGGCTTCACTGCCGATTTTTGCTTAAAAGTTTCTGGTTTCACCGATTTTTGAGAAGCAAAATTGAAGAAGACTTAGTGCTAGCACACCATGAGTGATACATAGGTGATAGGGAAGTGTCTTCATGAGCTTGGATTTATTTTTTGAGCTTGAAGCTTTGAGCTTCCATGGAGTCCATGCATGGCCGAATCTTGGAGAGGAAGACAGCCCCAAAACCGAGCAGTCCAGCAGCACAAGGAGCTCCATTACCGCGAGTTTGAGAAGCTTGAAGGCTTGTGTTCTTCATTTCATCAAAACCCATCAATGTGAGTATGAATTCCGCCTTACTCCTTTGTGTATTCAACTCGTTTTTATGCATATTTGTGATCCTTGGGACTTGATTTAACTCCATTAATGGTATCTTGAGCTATTGAATGCATAAAATCGAATTAGGGTTCTTGAGCATGATTTGGGGCTTTTTGATTTAAGCATGATTTTGACAAATTGTTTGTTTAAGAATGCTTGTATATGATTGAATTAGAGTTATATGTAATCAATTTGAAGAAAAATTGATTGGATTGATTTTCCCCAATTTGCTTAATGTTGGCCAAAACTTTAATTTGGGTAAACTCAATTTAAGCATCTAATGATTAAATTGTTTAGTATAGTATGCTTTAATGAGGTTGAATTGATGTTGTGCATAATCAATTTCAAGAAAATTGGATTGGATCAATTTTCCCCAATTCTTTAGGTTGAACATGTAACTTGAAATTGGGTAAAATGTGTTTGAGCATGTTTTAATTAAATTGGATGTTTAAGTATGCTTAAAACACGTTTAATTGAGATTGTGTGTGATCAATTTCAAGAAAATTGGATTGGATCAATTTTCCCCAAATTGGAGGCGTGACCGAAATTGGAAGAACCCTAATGTCTTGGAATTAATTTGTTTTTTGATCATTGGATGACTTAAAACAATTGGGTAATGTTGTTTTGAAGTTCAATTGGATTGAATTTTGATTTGGAACATTTTTTCCCTTTTAAAGTGGCTTGGCCGAATCTTAATGAACATGAAATTCATTGTGATTTTTTGTTTTAATTCATTGGATGAATTGAATTGATTTGGGAAATGATGATTGTGGATTCAATTGGATTGAAACCGAATCGGATTGAAAAACCCCTAATTGCCGAGACTTGAAAGCATGTAAATTGAATTGTGTTGGACACTATTTGGTTGTTAAAGTGCATGATTAATTAGGCTAATTGATGTTTTAGAAATGTTAATTGGGTAATTGATTGTGTATTACACTTAGGTTAATTAATTGTGAAATTTGGAATTTTATAAGTTAATTAATTTGGGCTTGATTTTGGAAATTGGGCTTGTTAGGTTGTAATTGGGCTTTTGGGCTTTGTTGTAACAAAGTTGTGTTTAGGCAAATTTGGTTGGATCCAATTGGGCCTAAAACCGCATCCATAAAGTCCAATTATGACTTAATGGACCTTAATTATTTAATTGGGCCTAATGGGCCAAAATTAATTTAAAGGCTTATGGGGTAACTCCCC
>SKCR01044016.1:0-25781 GCA_019454045.1 Zanthoxylum bungeanum
TTGATTTTGCGCGAGTCCAACTCGTTTGAGAATAAGTACATAAGGTACGAATTCATGAATTATATCGAACTACTCGTTAAATCCAATTAAGCCGTATTCAATATTAATTCAATTTATTTAATTCCAAATTAAATGTTTACACTTTTAATGTGCTTTTAAAGATTAGATTCTAAATCTTATAAATTGGGTCTCCAAGCCCAACTAACATCCAATGTGTGTTTAATTAAAGTCCGATGGGCTTTCAATTGATTTATAAAGGCTTGGGCTTTGGTCAATGTGGGTCAAACCCAATTACCAAGCCCAAATAAGGAATCACCCTTAAGTGCCATAAATCAATTTCAAGCCCATAAGGCCCAATTAAACATAAAAGCCATTAATTAAATTTTAATATTCCAAATTTTAAATTCAATTGATTAAAGTGTAATTGCATGATTAATTCATTAAATCAAATATTTCAAAAATACCAATTTAATTTATTATTCATCAATTGTTCAAAACACTTGTCTAACATTTATTTGAACAAAAATCAAGTCCTTTAACATGTCATGTTGTATTCGGCCAAGAGAGATTTTTGCGGTTCGATTTGTTTTTCAATCCAATTGAATCACTCATCTAACATACATATTGATTTTAAGTCATCTAATGAACTTGAAAGCAAAAATTCAATAATAGTGAAAAGACCTCAATTTTCGGTCAAGCATCAACTTTAGGGAAAAAATCATCCAATGTATTTTTCTCAAAATTGAACATGTATTACATCAAATATCATACATTTAATCATGCTTAAGTTATCCAATAAACTTGTGCATGAAAAATTCCAAATCTTCAAATGACCTACAAATTCGGCCAATGCATCAATTTTAGGGAAAAAATATCCAATACAATTTTCTCAAAATTGATCATGTATTACTTCATATTACAAACATTTAAGCACACTCAAATCATCCAATGAACTTGTGCATGCAAAAATTCAACTAAATGGAAGTGCCTCACATTCGGCCAAGACATCAATTTTGGGGAAAAATCACAATGCATTTTTCTCAAAATTAATCATGTATTATATCAAATATCATACATTTAAACATGCTTAAGTTATCAAATAAGCTCATGCATGAAAAATTCCAATCCAATGGAAGCACCTCCACATTCGGCCAAGACAACATTTTGGGGAAAAAATCATCCAATGCATTTTTGTTAAAATTGATCATGTAATATATCAAATAACACATATAAGCATACTTTAGCATCCAATTCCACAAGAACATGCTTCAATCAATTTTCCCCAAATTAACCCTAATGTATTTCATGCTTAAACCTAGCTCAATGATACCATTGTTGGTTTCTATAATTAGTCCCAAGGAAAGATTAAGCAATAGAAATACAATAAACATACATGCAAAGCTTGAAGGATGGCGGAAACATACTTACAAAGCTATGTGACGAAAATGGTGATGAGGATCCTTGAGCCTCCAAGGATGATGAGTTTCGGCCAAGCAAGAAGATGGAGAGAAGCTTCAAATCTTGAGTATTCCAAGCTCCAAATGCGTTTCCCTATCACCTCTTTTGATCCTTGCTTGTGCTAGCAAAAATGGAGAATGAGAAAACAATTTTCTGCCTTGTGTATGCAGCTACGGCGTGAGCAAGAGAGAAAGAAGAGGAGAGTGTTCACTTTTAATTTTTGTTCCCTTTGCATGCCAAAACCGTGAGTCACAAAGGAAATGAAAAGTGATATGATATCTAATACCAAAAGAATTTTTTAATGCAAAAAATCCTTCAAAACCGTGCATGGCTTTCTCCCAAATGAAATCCATCATTTGCCATCATTACCACACTTTGAGATTAGAGACAATGTATCATCCCTCAAAGGTGACTAGATACATCCACCATCTATTCGTATTAAGTAATGAGATATCGCGATGTGATTTGTGGATATCACTCGATTCAAAATACGAATGTGTCCGCAAGCACTTTCGGGCTCGGTTTCGTTAATTCGAATTAACGAATTCCGTTGCGACGTGAATTAAATAATTACGCCTTGCGAAATTACTATTCAGTTCGCTAATGAATTAATTCTAAATTAATTCGTTTGCCCGAATTAAAATCCGATTTTAATTCCGCGTCGAAATCTAATTTCGTTTAATAATATATCGAATATATTATTTTATCGATTAATTCCAAATTAATCGATCTCTCTCTCTCTCCTAATAAGGCATTTTATCCAAGATAAAGTTTTCTCCGTAATTAATCCAAGATTAATAAGGTTCGAATCAAACGTCATAGGTGAATCTTCAGAAAGCGACCCAAGAGATGTCCGGATATGTTGGCAGTAAATACGGTCGTTGGATAATCCAAACACGTACGTACCTCGTCCTACGTTTTTACCGATTCACAAGACAAGGTTGGCTTCTAGCAAAGCGCCATGCCTACCCAATCTCCAAAAATTCTTACTGGAATATTAGATCTATATCAAGCGTAGTATACCGTAGTATCGCGTACATCGATCCAGTATCGAACGATCACATGTTAGGCCTGGGGCTGGAAGTGTGTCTGCCCCGTACGAAACATATATCGGACATCAAACAACTAGTCTCTTTAAATCGGACAATCCTGACCTAGTCATATTGTCCCGACGGTTGCAACCTTTTATAGAGTACTAGTTCTGTGTCCTGCGCGATCATCAACTCCATATGTTTGAAGTGATACTTCCATCTTGACATCACACCCAGTACACTATGATTCCTGATAAACCCAGAAGTGGTGAACACAGAACCGGTTAAAGTCCCCAACCACCAAAACCAAAGTTTACCGATTGTCGCAAGTACTAGCGATGCAAGTCTCAGGTTAAGACCATATACACCTACCTTGATGCGGCCTCCATAGACACGCAGACATACTACCAATGGGATTCCGCGGGGTCTATCCAGAGCGAAGCTGTTTTCCGTACCATCGGTAAAACACAACCTCCTATCGCACTTGCATAAGTATCCAATACTTAATATATGAGAACTATGCCGTTGTCCCTCACAACATGCACAAATGCAATACTAGTCTATTCCGCATTATCGATGTCCGATCTCGATAATACTCCGACTAGGGATATTTAATGATTAAACCTTTTATTTGATATTGTCTCATATCATCTCAATACGGAACTAATCATACGGACTTTTGCCATTAATATATCAAAGTAAATATTTTACAAAACGGCAAAAGGCAATTTCATTATCACATAGTTTAATTTTGTACCATAATACAATATCATTTAAAAAACAGTGACGCTATGGGTCATAATGTCTAACACGGTATCCTCATTAAATTAGTTTTTAATTAAGTCCGACCAGCCATAAAGGCGGTATTATTATTTGTCCATAAACCAGCCATATAAGCGGTAATTATCTGTCACCTAAAGACCGGCCATATAGGCGGTGCCACTTTATATTAAATAAATAAATCCAGCCATTAAGGCGGTAATCTTTTAATTTGAATTATAATTTCTATATTATAATTAAGGGAGATTAATCTAAATTAAAATAATAAAAGCTTCACCCTTCCCCAGTGGAAAATTAAGTACAAAACATAAAAGAAATGAGAAGAAGAAGAACTACTATTATTACTGAAAATTAAAATACATAATTAAAATATTATTTATATTTACAAAAACTAGATGCAATCCTCTAAAAATAGGGAAAAGCTCCCAAGGAAAGCACACCAAATGAAGTGAAGAAGAGCTCAATTTATAGGCAAACTCGGCAACCGGCGTCGCGACGCCAAAGCTCCCAGCGTCGCGACGCTGGGACGCGTTTTCGGTCAACGCGGTTTGACCATGCGCATTCTGTCGGCACAATCAAATGATGACACGTGGCACACGGTTAGAGTGGTCCAATGAGAGCTTGACACATGCCAGAATGTGATTTGCCAATAATTCGGTCCAATGAGAAGGTGACACGTGTCACGCGGAGTGTCGGCAACATAGGTTTTTTGACACATGGGACACGGTGCATTTTAGCTGATCTTCTGAGATGATGACACGTGGCACGACACACGTTAGCGTAGATGATGATTGTCGGCATCTTAGGATGATGACACGTGGCAGACATATTTTAGCGGATCGGTTGTGATGGTGACACGTGGCACGACGCACGTTAGCAAAGTCAACTTTTTATATTCTGACTTGTGGACCCGGCGCACGTTAGTAGCACTCGGCGCACGTTAGGTGTCGCGATGCCAAGTGTTTGCACGTCACGACGCGGATAATTTACCATTTTGCCCTTTTTGTCAATTTTCACTGTTTTGCTCCAAATCACCTCCAGAATGTCCTGAAAATTTATTTATCTACAAAATAACACAAAACACATCAAAATATTCACAAAACTCAAGAAAATATACAAAATATTAAGTTAAATGAGTGGGAAATAGTGATAGATTTACCACTCATCACACCCCCAAACATAACATCTTGCTAGTCCTCGAGCAAAACACAAAATAAAATAACATAATAAAATTTAACTAAGCCACTTTCGTAGGGATCACGGTTGCATTTAGCGTATGCAACAAGCCTTGAAACCCCTAGGTGTCCCTAGTGGATGAGTTGTAGTCTCGTGAGGGTTTACAGCAATGATACCCACAAACATTTTACTAAAGTAAAAATGTAGTAAAACTAATGCACACAAAAGCAAAAAGACAAGCGAAAAGAGAATAAAGAAGTTAGTGACTAATCTGGTGAAACTTCTACTCCAAGTTACTAGCTGTTTTGTTTCTTTCTAAATTACCAAATAAGTAAATTCTCCGATTATATTTACCATTCTTCATATACACAGCCAACAAAATATTAATCAACTCATTTTTTCCCACAACAGTCACAAATGTAGTTGATAAGAGAGTAATATTTTTGTCCTAAAGTTTTATCAGAATTCACACCTTTTTGTAGCAATGGAATAATTTTTCTGATTTTTTTTTTGATTTTTTTGATTTTATTTTTTATTTATATACAATACATTCCGTCTATGTAGCGAGTGTTAGGTCGGTGGCTCCCAAACTAGTTGGCTTTAGGGCACCAGGTGTTAAGACACCCATACGGACTTAATTACTCAGACTTCAGATATATATATTTTTGCAGCATCTTTGGGCCAGTGACTCCCAAACTAGTTGGTTTTAGGGCACTAGGTGTTAAAACACCCTTACAGACTTAATAACTCGGATCTCAGACGTTTTTTTTCCATCACTTTTTGAGATGCTTCCTCCAATTAAACTAGAGCACTGAATATTACAAACTTTTCAATTTTAGTTCATGTTTGTATGTTTCCATGTATGTTGATAATACCTGTCAACTGAGCATATGAAGATCCATTTTAGTTAGATTTATGGAGAATTCACAAATTAAATAATTCAAAAGGAAATAAACAAAAATTAACTTATTTCGAAAATAGGCATGAGATGCGTCTCAGGAGTGGAAACTCCTTACTCAGCTATCTCTTACCAATTTCACCTTTTTAGTCAAAATAAAAACACAAAAACACAAAATATTTTTGTAATTTTTGAAAAAATTTCAATTTTTTTTGTATTTTTCGAAAAATTTTGGACTAAAAAAAAAAAAACACACACAAACTAAAAACAAGGTACTGATCAACTAATTCCCCCCCCCCCCAAACCTAAATGAGACATTGTCCCCAATGTCTTAAATAGTAGAAGAAGAGTTTAGAAGATAATACCTGGTTAGCTGAAATTCTACAGGAAATTAAAGGTTACCACGATCGTCTTCGGACCAATTTATCTTTGAAAGGATAGGGTTAACTTGTGGTTCATAGGCTAAGATTTGGTCAATTAGATCCGAAGCAGTTCTGGCAGTGAAGATGAATTCTTTTAAAGGTTTTGACACGAACCCATTTCTTCGGGCATAATCAAGAAACACACAAAGAAAATCATAAAATCCATCAACGTTATACAGTCTAAGCGGTTTCTGGTGTATGTTCAAGTTCGCCCAAGATAACACTATAAAAATTTCCTCCAATGTGCCCAAGCCACCTGACAAAGCGATAAAAGCATCAGCACGATTAATCATTTCTACCAATCGTTCAGACATACCTGGCACGATCAGTTCATCTCTATTTGATGATCCAATAAGATTTTCCTTTGCCAAGGGTTTTGGGATGATTCCCAAAACGTGACTGCCTCCTTCCTGTACGACCTTTGAAACGATCCCCATTAGTCCAAGATTGCCTCCGTAATATACTAAGTGCATATTCCTTGCAGCTAAGACTCGACCCAATTCATGTGCTGCTTCTACGTATTGTGGCTTAGAACCAACACTAGTACCGCAAAACACACAGATGTTTTCAACTCGTCTTCTTGAAGTGGCTTCCATTTTTTTACTCTGGATGTCTTCAAAAGTGCAATAATGAGTTGAATTTATAGAAGGGTCAGTAATAATAGCACTAGTATCTTCCAGAGGACGTTTGTTTGCTAAACAACAAAAGAAATCGTGAAAGGTCAAAAAGTCTGGATCCTGTCTATGAAAATAAAGATAATTACAACAGAAAAGCAAATCAAAGCAATAATTAAGGTAACGGAATTGTGTACGCAATACACCATTCGCTTAGTATAAATTCATTAGGATGTGTCTCAAGAATCCATTCCTTACTCAGCCATCGCTAATGAATTGTCACTTCTTTGTGATTGCCAAACACCATTCCTTCTGTCTTAAAATGCTCAATTTGTGCTTTTCCCTACAAAAATAACACACAAAATTAAAATCTCTACAACATGTATACACAAAATATGAAAACATAAATTACAACAAAGTGCATGGGTTGCCTCCCTGCTAGCGCTAAATTTTTCGTCTTCAGCCAGACGTGACTGAAATCTATTTGTCAAGGAGGTTTCAGCGTCGTTTTGGATGTCCGATTAAAGACAATCCCGTGAGCGTTGCTTTTGAATGGTCTCTTCCAACGGTAAAGTGGCAAAAAGAGTTTTGTCCCATTCAGTGCTTGTGCCACCTTTTTAATCTTTGTCGCTCCAGTGGTTCCTGAAAAGAAAGAAAGAAAATCAGGAGGTCTCGTATGGTGCTTGACTTTGAAAGGGAGTTCCATTATGTCAAGCTTCTGGTTGATATCTCTAAATTGTACTCCCTAAAACAGTGATGTTTCTTCTGAATGCTCTGGATCTTTAATAAGTTCAGACATTTTCTCCTCCATTTGCTTTGCTTCTTGCTCCACCTTTTCTTCACAGATGAATTTTAAAATTTTCCTATTCAATTCTCCATCCGTCATCTGCGAAATGCATGCTCCATAAGTGTCTCCCTGATGATGTAAATATGTTTATGACATTAGGTCTTCATCCTCTGATACGACTGTAATGGATGGTTCAGGTAGATCTTCATCAAACATCATGGAAAGCATGCTCCGTTGTTGGTGCATTTGGTACAAATAGCTCAGGTTTTTCATCCTCGTCAGAGTCAGAATAATAATAATCAAATTGAGACTTTGTTGGTTCAGGCTCCTAAACTGATACCTCTGATTCTTGATACTGCTCAGCCTCGTCCTCTGTTATGATTTCATGATGAATCTCAGGATATTCGAAGGCTTCTTCAGTAATATTTGAATTTTCTCCATGAGATATGTGATTCAGGTTATCTGTTAATTGTCTAACTTGATCTGTCATCCTCTGTATAGACGCCGCTTGACTCTGAATTTATGCATCAAATTGAGCTTCCCGTTCCTTGAACCAATCTTTGAGCATGTGAATCAACTGATCTTCCTCTGATGGTTTTGGTTCTTGATGAAGATAGTAGGTAGATGGTGGATAAGATGGAAAATATGATGGTTCTTCGTACCTTGAATGATTTTGATAATTCTGCCACTCTGAAAGGTATATATATTGATCACTCGGGTGGTTACCATCACAAATTACACATCTCCCCATTTTGTTCTGATGAGCAAATGTAGTATTGCTTGATTCTGACATCCAGTGATAGTTGTTGGACTGAACAACAGGCCTCAGAAAATCGGACCGTTGCTCCCAGATTTGGGGTGTATCTTCTAGTAAAGCTCGTGATTTTTCGATCTCCAAATAATGTTTCATTTTTCAATCACCTAAAAACAAAAGAAAGAAATAAAAATTACAGATAAAAATAAAGAAAATTAGATACAAGTAAATTAGATAGCTTCAAAATTAATAACTCAAGAAAAATAAGTCCCCGGCAACGACGCCAAAAACTTGACCGGCGTAAACACACGCATATAACGCAAGCGCACGTATCGTTCAAGTAGTATAAAAATATCGATCCCACGAGGACTTAATTCCTACTGTTGTTACTAATTATTGAATCTATTTATTTACAAGTATCTAATTAGAGGGAGAAGTGAATGATTGCTTTTGGTTGGTTGAATGTGGATTTGCTAAATAAAATAAAAATAAACTCAAAAGAAAATAATAAGGAAAATAAATAAAAGACTCAAAGATCTAGGGTTGTGACTCCACACAATATTATTAAAAAGATGAATTGACTCTCTTATTTATGTGTAATAAATTAATTTGCTAACCTGGAACATGATGATATGCAAAACCCTCTTCCGATGGTCAGACGTAAATACCCAGTATAACCCAATTGAACCATATCCCTATGTCAACCACATTACCTGGATTCATTAAGACCAAGTTCCAATTATGGCTACCCACGCCCGACAGGTATATGTCTATCATGTAAGGAAATCTATTAAAGGGTTATCTATCCTCAAGGAAGATCGTGGGCTATTGAATCTAAGGCTGAAACCTAAAATCCCTATGTCTAGTTCATTTTAAGTTTACCCCATCAATTTTATTATTGGCCAATTAATAAAAAGCATTAAGCTTAAGACTCAATAAACAAACTAAGAATTACCCATAAAAAGAAAATCAATTATTAAGTGTGGATATTGTGTTTCATCACTTCCCTAAAATAAAAATAAAATACTGGGGTTGGGGATCCACTTCTACTATTTATATTTTAAACATCTCCCTTATTATAATATAAAAATTAATCGTGATATTACCGACCAGCCATAAAGGCGGTATTATTATTTGTCCATAAACCAGCCATATAGGCTGTAATTATCTGTCACCTAAAGACCGGCCATATAGGCGGTGCTACTTTATGTCAAATAAATAAATCCAGCCATTAAGGCGGTAATATTTTAATTTGAATTATAATTTCTATATTATAATTAAGGGAGATTAATCTAAATTAAAATAATAAAAGCTTCACCCTTTCTCAGTGGAAATTGACTTGTCACTCCGTGACTTGGAAAATATCAAGCAGAAGCCGGATGAGAGCTTCAGGGAGTATGTGGATCGCTGGAGAAGCCAGCTACTGAAGATGTAGACTAGGCCCTATGAGAAGGACCAAATCAAGATGATCATCAAGGGCACAAAGCCCTCTATTTACAGTAAGTTGAGGAGGATGACCTCAATGATTGTAGACTTCCGGCAGTTGAGGGAGACTGTCATGGACATTGAAGAGGAGGAAGCAGAAAACAGGAAGTTCTTTGGCCTGAATAGGAGGCCTGTTGGAGGTATGTCAGGTAACAAGCCCGTGTTAGCGGAGGTGGCTGCTGTCCGGAACCGGAGGTTCTCTAACCTTGGGAGACCTTTGTCTAAGGTATTTGAGAAATTGAAGAGGCAGGGACTCCTAAACCCTTTAGAAGCCAAACCTATCCCAAACCCACCACCACCACATTTCAATCGCAACCTTTACTATTATTTCCATCAGCAGAAGGGCCACGACACTGACAACTGTGCCCGACTGCGCCACGGGATCCAAGACCTCATTGACTCCAAAAAGATACCTGACCCCGAAACCGAACAACCAGACACAAACAGAAACCCCTTACCCAATTACCGAGCTGTACCCCCACCAACCTACATGATTAGTTCTGGCCTTCCAGAAGACTATGTCCTAAAAACCTTCTACCCTGAAGCCTTTTGCCTTGGAATTTGGGACAGCAGCAGTGAGGGTGAACCTGAGTTGGGGAAGAATTTCTGGCTTGACTTCTCTAGCAGTGATGAAGAAGAAGTAAAGGGAATGACACGCAGTGGGCGTTTTTATAGTAATGTGGCGGATAAGGGCAAAGAAACCTTGACTGATGGGAGAGAAATGTTTGAGAATTCAGAGAATATTGAAGGAGATGTAGTGCTGAGACAATTGAGGAAGACAAGAGCTCAAGTCAGCATATGGGAGTTATTGTGTTCATCTAAAGAGCATAGACGGGCCATGGTTGAGGCCTTGAGTAAAATTGTTGTGCCGGAGGATGCCAACCCTACAATGTTTATTGGGGCTGTTCAGAAAGAGGCATTACAGATTTCATTTTCCGAGGATGAACTTCCGGCAGAGGGGAGGAATCACAACAGGCCATTGTTCATCAGGGCTGAAGTAAGAGGAAAAAGGACTTCATGTGTAATGGTAGATGACGGTTCATCTATCAATGTATGCCCTTTGAAAATTCTAACAAGGTTGGGTTTGAAGGCTACAGATTTGGACCCTTCCAACATGACCATCAAAGCTTATGATGATAGTAAGCGCGGTGTTGAGGGTACCTTTGTGGCAATGGTCAAGGTAGGGCCGATTGAAGATGAGGTTGAGTTTACTGTGCTTGATATTCCAGCTACATTTGCTTTATTGTTGGGGAGGCCATGGTTTCACAAGCTTGGGGGCGTGCCCTCCACTTTGCACCAGATGATTAAGTTCCCATTCGGGGGAGAGATTGTCACCGTCAAAACTGAAATAGACAATGCAGTCGCCGCCTTGGAAATACTGCCTTTCACAAGGTTCCAAGTATCAGCAACTTTTGAGGAGTGGGTGGATCCCAAGGTAGCCCGGATCATGGAGAAGATGAAGTATGAGCCATGTGAGGGCTCGAAACTGCCAGATTTTAGAGGCCAGACAACTAGAAGAGGTTTGGGGTACCAGTATGAGGATGAGAAGCCAAAGATCAAGAAGAATGGCATGAAACTGATGGAGTACTTTGTGAAGGCTTCGGGGTAACAAGGTGAGCCTGAACCAGTATAGGTGAATGGGGTAGTGGTGCCCGGATTTGAGATCTTCCAGGACCTGTTGGGAGAGAAGCTGTTGGTTGAAGAGAAGAAGCAAGAGGGTGAGAAATGGGATGAGGAACTCATGAAGCTGGAGACATTGACCCTCAATGAGAAGAAGGAACCTGAGAAAGACATTATTGTAGAGGAGGAAATATCCGTAGATGATGAGGATGTTTACCTCCCATATTTATTTGAGTGTACTCCTTCTTTTGCTAGCAATAAAGACAGTATTTCTGCTTACTTGGCTGAGTCTTCTCTTTTCCCATTACATGATCTAAGCATATTTGATATCAACTCCACTAAGACAAATGCCTTTAACCTTGGGACACCTGAGGATCCTAAGGAAATTTTGATTGCAAGTGAGGTTACTTTGAGGAAAGGGAGAAAATAGAAGAAGTATTGATCAGGTATGCTAGAGTTTTTGCTTGGTCCTATGAAGACATGCCCGGGGTAGATAGAAGCATTGCTCAACATTCTATTTCGACTTATCCGAATATGAGGCCGGTGAAACAGAAACTTCGACGAATGAGACCAGAATGGGCTGAGAAGGTTAGAGAAGAAGTCAAGAAACAAATTGACGTGGGTTTCCTGGAAGTGGTAAAATATCCTGAATGGTTAGCGAACATTGTGCCGATACCGAAGAAAGATGGAAAGGTCAGAATGTGTGTGGACTACAGAGACCTCAATAAGGCTTGTCCGAAAGACGACTTTCCTCTACCGAATATAGATGTATTGGTTGATAGTGCAGCTTTGTCGGCCATGTATTCATTTGTAGACGGGTTTTCTGGGTACAATCAAGTTCTCATGGCAGAGGAAGATAAGCACAAGACTGCCTTTGTCACCGAGTGGGGTACTTATTGTTACAAAGTGATGCCGTTTGGGCTCAAGAATGTAGGAGCTACTTATCAGAGAATGGCTACTACCTTGTTCCATGACTTGATGCACAAAGAGATCGAAGTATATGTGGATGACATGATGGTGAAATCCGAGACAAGGGACGGGCATATTGAGGCACTTGAGAAGTTCCTTCAGAGGGTTGACAAGTACAATTTGAGATTGAACCCCAAGAAATGTGTGTTTGGGGTAACGTCAGGGAAACTGCTGGGACATACAGTTGGAATGGGAGGAATAGAAGTAGACTCTGAGAAGATCAAAGCGATCACCGAGATGCCAGCACCGAAGACAGAAAGAGAGGTCAGAGCGTTCCTTGGGAAGATTCAGTATATCAGTCGGTTCATTGCCAAGTTGACTTCAGAGTGTGAGCCTATCTTTAAGCTGTTGAGAAAAGATCAGCCAGTGAGATGGAATGAACAGTGTCAGACAGCCTTCGACAGAATCAGAGAGTATTTGGTAAAGCCACCTGTTTTGAAACCTCCGAGACCGGGAAAGCCTTTGGTATTGTATTTGGCTATAGAGTCAGAAGCATTGGGAGCAATGATGGTACAGGCAGATGAGACAGGGGTAGAACATGCAGTTTACTATCTTAGTAAGAAGATGCTCCCGTATGAGGCTCGTTATCAAGAGGTAGTCAAGATCTATTTGGCAGTAGTGTGGGCTTTCAGAAAGTTGCGGCATTATTTCCAGTCCTACAAGATCCAGGTAGTGGCAAAAGAGAACCCCTTGAAGTATCTGCATTCAGTGCCGTCGCTAGTGGGAAAGTTGGGCAGATGGTTAGTATTGTTGACAGAGTTTGACATTGAGTACCTCACATCCAAGGTAATCAAAGGGCGAGCAGTGGCGGAGTTCCTAGCACTACAGCCTATTGAGGGGGATCAGTATAAGTTCGAGTTCCCAGATGAAGAAATCAGTGCTATAGCAGTTCAGGGATGGAAAGTGTATTTCGACGGAGCAATTAATTACAATGGAGCCGGAATTGGAGTTGTGATAGTGACCCCCGAGGGAGATACTTTGCCCATGGCCAAGAGGTTAACATTCAGAGTAACAAACAACATGGCCGAATATGAAGCCTGTGCTTTTGGGTTTACTGCATTAATAGCCTTGAAAGCCGAAAGTGTTGAGGTTTACGGAGATTCGATGCTGGTAATCCGTCAGTTGCAAGGAGAATGGGAATTGAAAGAGGAACGATTGAAGCCCTATCTTTTCCACCTCAGAGAGTTGGCCCAGGCCATCCCCAATTTTAAGTTTCAGCACTTGCCGCGAGAAGAGAATCAGATGGCAGATGCACTGGCCACACTTGCAGCTACTTGGAAAAATCCAGAGAAGTTAGTGATGAGACCATTGGTATTGACTATAGCAAACAGGCCGATTTATGAGACAGAGAAAGTTTTGGAAGTGGAAATTGACGACGGTAAGCCTTGGTACCATGACATTCAGAGGTATCTAGAGCACGGGGAATTCCCAAAAGGGGCCGGCAGAAAAGACAGATTGGCCATTCAGAAATTGGCCTCTCAGTATGTGATCTTGAAAGGAGAACTGTACAAAAGACAAGCAAACGGCATTCAGTTGAAATGTTTGGGAAAAGAAGAAGCTCAGAAAGTGATGGAAGAGGTACATGCGGGGGTATGTGGTCCGCACATGAATGGGTTGAACTTGTCCCGCAAGATAATGAGACAAGGGTTTTATTGGTCGACTATGGAGACAGACTGCGCAAGGATGGTAAAGCACTGTCACGACTGTCAGATACATGGCAATCTGAGTCATCTGCCACATACAGAGTTGCACGGGCTGTCAGAGCCATGGCCGTTCTCAGCATGGGGGATTGACATGATCGGGGAAATTCGACCGAATGCATCTAATGGACATCGCTTCATAGTAGTAGCAGTGGATTACTTCTCAAAGTGGGTAGAAGCTGAGTCATTCCGGAATGTTACAGCAAAACAAATGCCCAAGTTCATAGCACGGAACCTCATTTGTCGGTATGGTATGCCGCACCACGTGGTCACGGACAATGGGGTACAGTTTCAAGGAGAGACTAAGGCAATGCTACAAAGGTACGGGATAGGCCATCATAAGTCATCACCTTATAGTCCACAAGCGAATGGGGCAGTTGAGGCAGCCAACAAGACTGTAAAGACAATTCTGGCTAAGATGACAGAGAACTCCAGGGATTGGGCTGAGAGACTACCGTATGCCTTGTGGGGGTACAGAACGTCAGTCAGAACAGCAACGGGTGCAACACCTTACTCTTTAGTGTACGAGATAGAAGCGGTACTACCGGTGGAAATGGAAATACAGTCTATGAGGGTATTAGCAGAGACAGAGTTGCCTGAGTCAGAATGGGCCACACAGAGATTTGATCAGTTAGCACTGTTGGATGAGAAAATGATAAGAGCCTTACATCACATGCAGTTATATCAGAAGAGACTAGCCCGGGCCTTCAACAAGAAAGTACGTCCCACAAAGATCAGAAAGGGTGATTTAGTACTTAAGCAGTCGAGGCCGTCGACGACAGATCCGAGAGGGAAATTCAGGACGAACTGGGAAGGACCCTACATCGTTCAGAAAGTCATGGGAAATGGAGCAGTGAAGTTGTCAGACCTCGAGGGAAATGAATTCACAGAACCAATCAATGTTGACAGGTTGAAGCTATACTTTGCTTGAGAAGACTTGGTCGCCAGTAGAAGACCTAACCCAACGGAATAAGAAAACTCCTGCATACATGCATACACGTAACCTATATTACCTCGTTTTGTGTTTGTTCTGTTTTGTGTAAACAGGTGTTGAAGACGAAAAAAAACGAGGACCATATCGGCTGAGGAACGAGGCTCCACATTGTACCAGCTTAGGGGCGAGGCCCATATCGGCTGGGGAGCGAGGCTCCACATTGTGTCAGCTTGGGGGCGAGGCCCATATCGGTTGAGGAGCAAGGCTCCACATCACATTATATTAGCTTGGGGGCGAAACCCATATTGGCTGAGGAGCGAGGCGCCACATTGTACCAGCTTGGGGGCGAGGCCCATATCGGCTGAGGAGCGAGGCTCCACATCACATTATATCAGCTTGGGGGCGAGGACCATATCGGTTGAGGAGCGAGGCTCCACATCACATTATATCAGCTTGGGGGCGAGGCCCATATCGGCTAAGGAGCGAAGCTCCACATTGTACCAGCTTGGGGCGAGGCCCATATCGGCTGGGGAGCGAGGCTCCACATTGTGTCAGCTTGGGGGCGAGGCCTATATCGGCTGAGGAGCGAGGCTCCACATCACATTATATTAGTTTGGGGGCGAGGCCCATATCGGCTGAGGAGCGAGGCTCCAAATTGTACCAGCTTGGGGGCGAGGCCCATATCGGCTGAGGAGGGAGGCTCCACATTGTACCAGCTTGGGGGCGAGGCCCATACCGGCTGGGGAGCGAGGCTCCACATCACATCATATTGGCTGAGGACCGAGGCTCCACATCACATCAATTTACGGGCGAGGCCCACATCATCAGTAGTATCGGGATGCGTCTCAGGATCGAGGTCCACTGCAGTATCAGCTCAGCTCGAGACAGCTAGCTAGCCAGGTAAGTAAAAAAAAAAATGCATTGCATAGACTTTGATAGGACTGTCACTGTCACACATTGCACGAGCCCCATCAAAGTGTGGGCGACTGTAGGCATTGCATTTTCGCATGTGAAACCCGATGATGAGTCTCATTTGGAGGCACTACCTTTTTAGCTAAGGATATTGCGGGAAACGGAGGTCGGAAGGGGAAATTCAGAATAAGTGCGTCATCAAGTTCATTCTACAAGTTCACTGTCATCGTTGGTGCTGCGTTCGTTACTTCGTTCGAACGTCGGGCAGATTGCGGATGTTCGTACTACGTTCTAATTGGCGTTCGAACGGAGTCGGTATTTCTGGTTTTGCTGCTAGCCTCGCACCCCAGCCCAATTAGCCCCCCAAAGCCCATAAAACACATCCCAATTTAAATAAATAAATATTAACTAAATAAGATAATAATTAAATTAATTAAATAATTAAATAAAACATATACCAAACATAAAATAAACAATTACCAACTTAAACTAAAATCATGCCTAATTTAAATAATTCATATACTAAAATTAAAATAAGATATGCCTAATTAAAATCAATCCTAACCAATCAAAGCTAATCAAATATTTGACTTCCTAATCTAATAAGACATCTACCAATTTAAATTAGTTGACTTCCTAATTCAATAAGATATCCGCCAATTTAAAATAGTTGACTTCCTAATTTAAAATATTTTGTCCCCCCTCAATCTTGTGTATACCATTCTTAGGACTCCTAATTTGGAAACTAGATCTCTTCCTTGTGAGACAAGGGCAAACCCTAGCTCTCTTCTATATAAACATGCACTAACCTAGCCACTCTCTCTAATACACGCCCAAGACATCAAGACACTCTCCATATCACACGTAAACTACAAGCCACAAACCCTAGGAGATACCAACCTCACGGCCAAGAACTAGAAGCAAAGACAAAGCTTTTCTCTTCATCTATTCTCCTTTGGCCGTGAACACCACATCCACCATCCCCCCTCCATTACCGAATTGCGACAGCCCTTACCACCACCAACATAGCCCCCTAATCACCACCAAAATAACATCCAAAACAACAGCCATATTCACGTGGAAAACAACCAAAACAGCAGTTGTTTTCACGCCTAAACAGCAACCAGAACAGCGCATGCAGTGTGCGCACATACAGCAGTCCTTTGCCGAGTTTTAGCCCTTCCAACAGCCCCTAAAATACCCTAAACCAGTGAGTAAAATACTGCACATCCAACCCTTAAAGAATCTAAAAAAAAAATCTGGACAAATAACCCCGCTAAACACGCATAACAATCCACTAAAACAGAAGAACAAGACCTGAAACAGAGAGCAGAAAACACGTCAAAAACAGCAGCAAAACGACGCCAAAACAGTGGGAAAAATAGTGGAACGGCGAGTCAAAACGCGAAGCTAGTGAACCGGAAAAGTAAGGAGCTTTCATCCATTCCGATCTCCGCGAAACACAAGTCCGAGGACAACTAAAAAGGTTAGACCTGAGGGTACTTCACATACTCATCTTCATTTGATCCTTGTTATTTATTTTGACTGTACTTTAATTCTTTGTTGAATATGGTTTGTGTATGATGTGTGTTGTGGGTATTGGATGAATGGAAGGGTGTCATCTCTTATGGTATATCGGATGGAAACCCAGACGTAAATTCCGTAGCCGAATCCGAATGGACGGTAGTGCGGTCTGTACTTGGGATACAACTCCACGTACCACTTGAGTAAACGTCACCTTCTTTTGTTTCATGTTGGTTTGGTTTACCTATTTCTTGTTACTTAAATTCTGTATGTTGCTTATTTGTGTATGATACAATCGAGTGCATGGGCTCAGTAAGTGCGATGAAAGGTCCCCCAATCGGAGGGGTTAAAATCCTTCACCACGATGCTTTGCCGCACCGATTGATGTGTGTTCGGTTTAATGCGAGATACGTTCAATCGGGCATACTAAGTTTGATATAATTATCTTTATTTTCATACGCATGATGCAATCGAGTGCATGGGCTTAGTAAGTGTGATGTGAGATCCCCTATGGGGAGGGGTTAAAGCCCTTTACCATGATGCTTTACCGCGCCGATTGATGTGTGTTCGGTTGAATGCAAGATACGTTCAATCGGGCACACTACGTTTAATATTATTGCTTTTAATTCTTTGTATGCATGATTCAATCGAGCGCATGGGCTTAGTAAGTGTGATGTGAGATCCCCTATGGGGAGGGGTTAAAGCCCTTACCACGATGCTTTGCCACGCCGGTTGATGTGTGTTCAGTCGAATGCAAGATACATTTGATCGGACATATTGAGCTTGACATTGTCATCTTTATTCTTTGTGTTGCATGCATCAGGTTTGGTTCCGTTCGAACGCGTTCCCGGACGCTACATGAACGTGAACCTTCTGTTTACCGTTCGAACGCATTATCGAACGCTACGCGAATGCACACGCACTTTCTTAGTCTCATAATGCATCAGGTCTGGTTCCGTTCGAATGCGTTCTCGAACGCTACACGAACGCGAACCTTCTGTTTACCGTTCGAACGTGTTATAGAATGCTACGTGAACACACACGCACTTTCTTTGTGTTGCATGCATCAGGTCTAGTTCCGTTCAATCGCGTTATCGAACGCTACACGAACGCGAGCCTTCTGTTTACCGTTCGAACACGTTTTCAAACGCTACGCGAACGCGCACCCACTGAACTGAGTCCTCTTCATTAGATTTCATGCATAGTTTTCATAGTAGCTATCCCCATATGTATGAATACGAATGTGTTTAATGTATTACAATTCATATGCTTATGTCATGATAACATTTGAGTATTGTTTCTTGTGGTATATCGGATGGAAACCCAGACGTAAATTCCGTAGCCGAATCCGAATGGACGGTAGTGCGGTCTGTACTTGGGATACAATTCCACGTACCACTTGGAAAAGTGCCCACAAGTATGCTTGTATGTTTAGTATGTATGTTTGTGTTTTCTTGAACATGGTATGCCAATGAAGCTGTATGTTCGTTGCTACTTTGATGTATTTTCAAGCATGCAATCTTAGATGTGAGATATATGTGAAATGTATGTATGAGTTTTATTTTGTATATGTGAATTTAGCAGCATGATACTTTTGGAAATAAGTGTTATTTAAGCCTGATTAAATTATTACATAAATCCTTTTATTACAAGTGACATAAGTAATGGACCATTCTGAACCCAACGGTTTGAGGTCTTCCCTTGCAAGGGGTGAGTGCGGCCTTAAATCTCATTTTCCCGGTTCACACCGGGTGGTGACTCCATTACTCTCCGGTTTAGTCCCTCGTGGCTACTCCGTACTCCCAACTAGGCCGCGAGCCTAGGACAGCATGCGTCGCCCAGTTTCTGTGTTCCCACAATAGCAATCAGTTCAGTTTGGGGGAAGTGCAACTGAAGATCCTAATGCCCACATCAGTAACTTCCTGGAAGTTTGTGGCACATTCAATTACAATTGAGCGGCTGAAGAAGTAATGCGCCTTTGTGTGTTCCCATATTCCTTGAAAGACAGAGCTAAGGCATGGCTACATTCACTACCAGTAGGTTCCATCATAACTTGGAACACTCTTGCCACCAAATTCCTTGCAAAATATTTTCCACCAACCAGAACAGCAAAGCTGAGGAACAACATCACATCCTTTGTGCAACATGACTCAGAATCCCTTTGCAATAATGTGAAAGATACAAGGAATTGCTCCGAAAATACCCTCACCATGAGATTGCAAAGTGGCTTCAAGTCCAAACCTTCTATAGTGGAATTTCTGGACTAATGAGAACCACAATAGATGCTACTGCTGGAGGAGCATTAATGGCAAAAGGAGAATATCAGACCTGAGACTTAATTGAAGAAATGGCGAACAACAATTCCTTGTGGCCAATAGAAAGAAGCATGATCCATCGATAGTAGGAATCCACGAAGTAGGAGCCAATACAACAATGAATGAAAAGTTGGATTAGATATGCAAATTCATGGAAACTCTTAGCATGCAAGGTAATGCTGGATCCACAAGTTCACCATATGGAGGAGCACCAAAGACAGAATCTTACAACCAACATTATGAGACTGTGAACTATGTCAGCAATTTCAACAGACATGGGAATAATCCATATTCCAATACCTACAACCCTGGTTAGAGGAATCATCCCAATTTCGCATGAAGCAACACTGCAGGGCAAAGGAACAATCCATCACCCGGATTCCAACATCAGAATAAAGGCCATGAGTATGAAAAAGAACCAGGAATAGCAGAGGTGTTTGCCTAGACGAAAAATCAAGAAGTAAAATATGACACTTTAGCAGCTGTGGTTTAAAATCAAGCAACATCTTTGAAGACACTGGAAAATCAAATAGGACAACTGGCCAATGCTCAGAGTTATAGACCACAAGGTACCCTTCCTAGCAACACATAACCAAATCTAAGGAACAGAGGGAATGAGCAATGCCAAACCATCACTTTGAAAAGCGATACTGAAATCAACAAAGATGTTAGAGTCAAGGCATCTACTGAGGAAGTTGCAAAAAAAGCAGCGAAGCAGATCCATATATGGAGGAAAAAGAGGCAAAAGAAAGATTAACTCGACCTCCACCTTTTCCACAGCGTCTCCAAAAACACAAACTGGACAAGAAGTTTGCTCGATTCTTAGAGATCTTCAAAAAACTGCATATCAACTTTCCATTTGCAGAAGCGTTAGAACAAATGCCCAGCTATGTCAAATTCATGAAAGATATTCTGTCACGAAAATGAAGATTGGGAGATTACGAGATGGTAGCACTGACAGAAGAATGCAGCGCTATCGTTCAGAGGAAGCGTCCCCCAAAGTTGAAGGACCCTGGTAGTTTCACCATCCCTTACACCATAGGAGAACATTACTTCGGTAAGGCTTTGTGTGATGTAGGTGCAAATATTAATTGAATGCCTTTGTCTATTTACAAGAAACTACATATTGAAGAAGTAAATCCCACCTTAGTCACTCTGTAACTGGCTGACAGATCACTCACATTTTTTAGAGGGGTAGTGGAAGATGTGCTGGTCAAAGTGGAAAAATTCATTTTCCCAGCAGATTTCATTGTCATTGACATTAAGGAAGACAAAGACGTACCCATCATCCTCGGAGACCATTCTTGGCTACAGGTCGAACCATTATTGATGTATAAAAATGTGAACTAACCATGATGGTGTAGGACCAAGAAGTAACATTCAATGTTTTCAAAGCCATGAAATTCCTGAATGATGAAAATGAGGAGGAATGTTTCAAACTTGATGTAATAGATAGTATCATCCAGAACACATATGCAATGCAACATTCCACTGACAAACTTGAAGCATACATCACCAACATGACTAGCAGAGAATTAGATGAGGAGATTCTGGAATGTATCAACTATTTTGATGGAGCCTCTCGCTTCAGATCGACACCATTGGTGGAAAGCTGGGAACTACAGAAAAATGAGAGAATCAAACCCTGGATTGAAGAACCACCGCAGCTG
This sequence comes from Zanthoxylum bungeanum, assembly GCA_019454045.1. NCBI lineage: Eukaryota > Viridiplantae > Streptophyta > Magnoliopsida > Sapindales > Rutaceae > Zanthoxylum > Zanthoxylum bungeanum. Next base: position 21,050 of record SKCR01044016.1, read on the forward strand.
GAACTAAAGCCACTTTCGAGCCATCTCAGGTATGCATACTTGGAAAACTCTTCTGATTTACCTATGATTATTTCTTTGTTGTTAACATGGGTGCATGAAGAAAAGTTGTTGAGAGTGTTACGCGAGCATAATAGAGCTATTGGCTAGACTAAAACAGACATTCGAGGCATCAGTCCATCATTTTGTATGCATAAAATCCTGATGAACGATGAATACAAAGCCACAATGGAGCATCAACGGAGACTGAATCCAACCATGAAAGAAATAGTAAAGAAAGAAATCATCAAATGGTTAGATGTCGGCATCATCTACCCTATCTCTAACAGCTCTTGGGTAAGTCCTATGAATGTGTACCCAAGAAAGGAGGAATGATTGTAGTCACAAATGAAAAGAATGAGGCGATTCTAACAAGGACAGTGACTGGATAAATAGTATGCATGGACTATAGGAAGCTGAACAAAGTGACACAAAATGATCATTTCCCGCTACCATTCATTGACCAGATGCTAGACAGACTGGCGGGACATGAATTCTACTATTTTCTGGAAGGATACTCAGGATACAATCAGATTGCCATTGCCCAAGAAGATCAGGAGAAAACCACTTTTACATGCCCGTATAGTACTTTTGAATTCCGTAGGATGCCATTTGGACTCTGTAATGCTCCTGCCATATTTCAATACTACATGATGGCCATCTTTTCAGACATGATAGAACAAATCATGGATGACTTCTCAGAATTTGGAGACTCGTTCGGCCACTGCTTCTAAAATCTGGAAAAAGTGTTACTAAAATGTGAAGATACCAACTTGGTACTCAACTGGGAGAAATACCACTTCATGGTGCAGGAAGGAATTGTCCTGGGACATCAGATCTCAAAAAAGGAAATCGTGGTAGACAAAGTAAAAATTGAGATGATAGAAAAACTACCTCCACCAGCATCCATCAAAGGGATTTGAAGTTTTCTCGGGCATGCAGGATTTTACAGGAGATTTATCAAAGATTTCTCCAAGATTGCTAAACTATTATGCAATCTGCTGGAGAAAGACGTGCCGTTCTACTTCACCAAATAATTCCACCATGCTTTCGAGATCTTGAAGCAAAAACTGGTCTCTTCCCCCATCATAGTAGCACCAGATTGGACATTACCTTTTGAAGTGATGTGCGATGCCAATGATTTTACTGTAGGTGCAGTTTTGGGACAACATAAGGAGAAAATTTTTCACACCATTTACTACGCCAGTAGAACTTTGAATGAAGCACAACTCAACTACACAACAACTTAAAATGAGTTGCTCGCAGCTGTGTTTGCTTTTGATAAATTCTGCTCCTATCTGCTGGGTCCCAAAGCGGTGGTCTACACAGATCATTCAGCAATCAAATACCTGATCGCAAAGAAAGATGCCAACTCTAGATTGATCTGTTGGGTGATTCTACTGTAAGAATTTGACATAGAGATTCGAGATAGGAAGGGATCAGAAAATCAAGAGGAAGATCATTTGTCAAGGCTTGAAAATGGAGGTACAACTGGCAATGAGCTGACAATCAAAGAAACTTTTCCAGATGAACAGTTGTTTGTAATGGACATATCAGCAACAAAAGAAATTCTTCAAAGAAGTCAAACACTATGTTTGGGATGAGCCGTACCTATTCAAACATTGTGCCAATTAGTTATTCTGGCGTTGTGTACCATATTAAGAGGTCAATAGTGTCATGCAACATTATCATTCATCACCATACGACGAACACTTCAGCGGAGATAAAATTGCAGCCAAAGTCCTACAATCAGGTTTGTTCTGGCCCACTATATTTAAAGATGCTCACTTATTCGTTCTTCAATGTGACAGGTGCCAGAGAATGGGAAATATTTCGAGGAGAAATGAATGACCTCTTTAAAGCATTCTCGAAGTGGAAATATTTGATGTATGGGGGATTGACTTTATGGGACTTTTGTTCCATCATATGGAAACTTGTACATCCTGGTTCTAGTAGACTACATCTCCAAATGGGTTGAAGTAACAGCACTGCCATCAAATGACTCCAAAGTGGTGTTAAAATTCCTCAAAATGAATATTTTCACTCGCTTCAAAACACATTGAGCAATCATCAGTGATGGTGGCACACACTTCTGCAACAGATACTTCGACGTACTCCTATCCAAATACAAAGTTACTCATAAAGTCGCCACTGCTTACCATCTGTAGTCAAATAGGTAGGTTGAAGTTTCCAACAGAGAAATCAATAGAACCCTGGAGAGAACCGTTGGATCAACAAGGAGGGATTGGTCTACAAAACTGGATGACGCATTATGGGCCTACCAGACAGCTTACAAGACACCTATTGGAATATCCCCATACCGAATGGTGTTTGGAAAGCATGCCATCTGCCTATGGAGCTTGAACATAAAGCATACTGTGTTAGACATTATGTCCCATAGCGTCACTGTTTGTAAATGATATTGTATTATTGTACAAAATTAACTATGTGATAATGAAATTGCCTTTTGCCATTTTGTAATATTATTTACTTTGATATATAAATGGCGAAAGTCCATATGATTAATACCGGATTGAGATGATATGAGACAGTATCAATCCATAAAGGTTTAATCATTAAATATCCCTAGTCGGAGTATTATCAAGATCGGACATCGATAATGCGGAATAGACTAGTATTGCGCTTGTGCATGTTGTGAGGGCACAACGGCATAGTTCTCATATATTTAAGTATTGGATACTTATGCAAGTGCGATAGGAGGTTGTGTTTTACCGATGGTACGGAAAACAGCTTCGCTCTGGATAGACCCCGCGGAATCCCATTGGTAGTATGTCTGCGTGTCTATGGGAGGCCGCATCAGGGTAGGTGTATATGGTCTTAACCTGAGACTTACATCGCTAGTACTTGCGACAATCGGTAAACTTTGGTTTTGGTGGTTGGAGACCTTAACCGGTTCTGTGTACACCTCTTCTGGGTTTATCGAGAATCGTAGTGTACTGGATGTGATGTCAAGATGGAAGTATCACTTCAGACATATGGAGGTGATGATCACGCAGGACACAGAACTAGTACTCTATAAAAGGTTGCAACCGTCGGGACAATATGACCAGGTCAGGATTGTCTGATTTAAAGAGACTATTTGCTTGATGTCCGATATATGTTTCGTACGGGGCTGACACATCTCCAGCCCCAGGCCTAACATGTGATCGTCCGATACTGGATCGATGTACGCAATACTACGGTATACTACGCTTGATATAGATCTTATTTTCCTATAAGAATATTTCTGGAGAATTGGGTAGGCATGGTGTTTTGCTAGAAGCCAACCTTGTCTTGTGAATCGGTAAAGACGTAGTACGAGGTACGTACGTGTTCGGATTATCCGACGACCGTATTTACTGCCAACATATCCGGAGATCTCTTGGGTCGCTTCCTGAAGATTCACCTATGATATTTGATTCGGACTTAATTAATCTTGGATTAATTGCGGAGAAACTTTATCTTGGATAAAGTGCCTTATTTAGAGAGAGAACGATTAATTTGGAGTTAATCGATAAAATTATTATATTCGATATAATAATCGAAATTCGATTTCGACGCGAAATTAAAATTAGATTTTAATTCGGGCATACGAGTTAATTTAGAATTAATTCGTTAGCGACGTAAATAATAATTTCGCCAGGCGCAATTATTTATTTAAATTCGATTTAATTAACGTCGCGACGTAAGTTCGGTATTTCGGAAATATCGAACCCGAACGCGTGAGTGCACATGGGCCCACTTTCATTTGGAAACGTGTGGGGCCCACATGACACATGTCATTATATGCATTATTTAATGGTTAATGCATTGCATGGTGATAGTGTAGAATACACTCAATGGTTATGCATAGAGTTTGAGTGTTTGACACTCTAAGCCATTGCATGATTTGTGTCATAAGTTTATTATTAATTTAATAAATATTATGGCATAAATATAAATTGATTTTTGGTAACAAAAATTAATTACACAACACAACCTTTCTCTCTCAAATTGCCGAAAACTGCATGCAGTTTTTGCTCTTCATTTCTTCAATTTTGTTGCAAGATTTGAAGAAGTTGTGCATTGAAAAATCACAACAAAGGCTAGCACCTTCAAGGGATCATAAAGAGGTGATAGGGAAACCATCAAAGAGCTTGGAATACACAAAGCTTGGAGCTTTCCACCTCTTGTCTTCCTTGGCCGAAAATCATCAACCTTGGAGCTTCCACTTTTGGTTTGATTTTCTTCATCACTAAAGCATTGTAAGTATGATTCCGCCATACTTCATATTTTAATATATATTCATTGTTGTATTTCATATGCTTAATCTTTCATTGGGACATATTATAGAAACCAACAATGGTATCGGAGCTAGGTTTAAGCATGAAATACTTTAGGTTAAAATTTGGGTAAAATTGATTGAAGCATGTTCTTGTGAAATTTGATGAATGAGTATGCTTACATGTATATAGAATGATGTTATATGGAATCAATTTTGAGAAAAATTCATTGGATGATTTTTCCCCAAAAATTTAACCTTGGTCGAATGGGTATGTACATTGGATGTATTGGAATTTTTTGTGTTTAAGATCATTGGATGACTTAGAACGTATACGGGACGTAGATTAGTAATTCAATCGGATTGAAAAACAAATCGACACTAAATACTCACCTTGGCCGAATACATAATGGACATGTAAAGGAGTTGATTTTT
>SKCR01044017.1:0-34166 GCA_019454045.1 Zanthoxylum bungeanum
CTAGCTTAGTAGGAAACTAGGTTTCCTGAGTACTCAACAGAGGGTTAGAGGCTCGCTGAAAAATAGTGGGAGGCTAGTATTGAATTTGCAATTCCGTTCAAATACTTGTCAAATACGCGCTTTCAAATTATTTCATCAATTATGAATATTTATTAGTTGGACTAATATTTTATTATTTTTCTTTAACAGTTAGACTATAGCCATACATCGTTAATTGAGTAATTTGACTATTGTATTAAGATGACAGGAAAGAACAGTGTCCGAGACATCATCATGGGTGCTAATATCTTCAACGGCGCAAATTTTTCTGACTGTGAAATGAATCTTATGATTGTCCTGGGATCCAAGAAGTTACTCTATACTATAGAGAGACCTCTTGGGCCTAAGCCCGGACCTAATCAGTTGCTTGAGCTAGATATTTGGAAGACTCATAGCGATGACAACTCCACTGCTCAGTCCATTATGCTTGCTGCTATGACTCAACAATTCCATCAACAGAACAATGGATTGGATCCCTATAACATGTTGGCGAAGTTGCATGATCTTCATCGATCTAATCTTAGATCGCAGAGATATGAGTTACAGAAGAAGCTCTTTTGCGCTCGCATGTCAGAGGGTACATCTGTCGAGCACCATGTGTCACAGATGATTGCTGACATCGAACAGTTGGGACAGATGGGTATTGTCTTTGAGGCTGAGACTTCTATAGATTTGATCCTACAGTCTCTGCCCGACACTTGGAGTGGGTTCATTATGAACTACAATATGATGAACCAAGATGATACTCTTGGAGAGTTAATGTCCACAGTATGCGTAGCAGAAAATGAGCTCTTAAAGGGCAAGAAGCGCGAGGCGCATTTCGCTTTAATAACTCAATCTTCAAGGGCTTGACCCAAGGCGACTGAAGGTGTAAAAAAGAAAAAGAAGAAGGGCAAGGCCAAATCATCAAAACCTTCTAGGAAAGGTAATAACAAATCCTAAAATGTATGTCTGCAGTGCGGGAAGCTGGGTCACTAGAAGCGTGATTGCCGCGAGTACAAGGCAAACATGAAAGAAATCAAAGCGGGCAAGGCACCGGCTTCATGTATGTTTGTTATAGAAATAAACATGTCTATTATTAGTTTTAAAAATTGGATTTTTGATTCTGGTTGTGGTACTCATATATGTACTGATGTGCAGGATCTGCAGATTAGTAGGAGACTGGCCTCATGGGATATAGATCTACGCGTTGGAAATGGGACACGAGTCACCGTTTTGGCTGTTGGCACTTTTGTTTTAGAACTGCCCTCGGGGCGTGTACTTAAACTTTCAGACTATTATTATGTACCTAGTTCGACTAGGAATATTATCTCTGTATCTTATTTGACCCAATGCGGGTACACTTTTGTATTCCGAAACACTGGATGTTTTGTTTATAAAGATGATTTTGAGATATGTTCTGTTGATGCTAATAATGATCTTTATATTTTGAATATAAATAAATCTCAAACATATAATATAACAAACAAAAGGCTTAAACTAAGTAACAAAGATGAAACTTATATGTGGTATTATCGTCTGGGACACATTAACAAGACTCGTATAGTGACGTATGTGGGCCCATGTCTAGCCAGGCTAGAGGTGGTTATGAATACTTCGTAACTTTTACGGATGATGCATCGCGTTATGGTTATGTGTATCTTATGAGACACAAGTCGGAAACCTTTGAGAAATTCAAAGAGTTTCGACACGAAGTAGAAAAATAGACCGACAAAAGTATTAAGACATTATGGTCAAACCGTGGTGGAGAATACTTGAGCAATGAGTTTCTTAATTACTTGAAAGAGTATGGTATTCTTTCACAGTGGACTCCTCCCGGAACACCCTAGTTAAATGGTGTGTCCAAACAAAAAAAACCGAACTTTATTGGATATGGTAAGGTTTATGATGAGTCGCACAGAGCTACCTATTTCCTTCTGGGGATATGCATTGAACAGTGCAATACTTATTTTGAATAAGGTTCCGTCAAAGTCTGTTCAACAGACTCCGTATGAGATATGGACAGGAAAGAAACCGGGTTTCTCATTTCTGAAGATTTGGGGATGCTGGACATACGTTAAACGTTTGGAAGGTACCAAACTATGACCCAAATCGAATAAATGCCTATTTGTAGGTTATCTTAAGGAAACCAAAGGATATTACTTTTACAACCCACAAGAGAATAAAGTATTTATTGCTCCACATGCAGTTTTCATTGAGAGGAAATTCCTTAATGTAGTGGTTAGTAGGAGAAAAGTAGAACTCGATGAAAATCGGAGTGATATTAATCCTAGCACATAATCCTTAACGGAATAAAAACAGCTCATTAGGGATGAAACTGTACCACAACCTTCGAATACACAAGAACCGTGTAGGTCGCAGAGAGTCAGAAACCAACCTGAAAGGTATGGATTTCTGATCTCACCTCATGTGGATGTGAATCTTATTGAGAAAGATGAACCAGATACGTATGAGGAAGCAATACAAGATATCGACTCCGCTTTATGGCAAGAATCCATGAAGTCCGAAATGGATTCCATGTACACCAACCAAGTTGGACACTGATTGATGCACCAAAAGGTGTAAAGCCTATTAGCTGCAAGTGGATCTTCAAGAAGAAGACCGACATGGATGGCAACATACAAACGTACAAAGCTAGGCTTATAGCGAAAGGGTATCGTCAACGACATGGTGTCGATTACGATGAAACATTTTCACCAGTTGCCATGTTTAAATCCATTCGAATTATGCTTGCTATTCCTGCATATTTCGATTACGAGATATAACAGATGGACGTCAAAATCGCTTTCCTTAACGGAAAACTTTTGGAGGATGTTTACATGCAACAGCCTGACGGTTTTGTCGTACCAAAACTTACAAACAATGTTTGTAAGTTAAATCGATCCATTTATGGATTGAAGCAAACATCGCGTTCTTGGAACCAGCGTTTTGATGAGATCATCAAAGAATATGATTTCATTCAAAACGAGGATTACCATTGTGTATATAAGAAGGTTAGTATGAGCGCACTGACATTCATTGTCCTTTATGTTGATGATGTATTGTTTATTGGCAATGATATTCTCATGCTACAATCGGTGAAAGATTGGCTTTCATTAAAATTCTCCATGAAAGATCTTGGAGAAGCAGCCTATATTCTAGGAATAAAGATCTACCGGGGTAGATCTAGAAAACTGCTTGGACTCTCTCAGAGCACTACATTGACAAAGTGTTGAAGCGATTCAACATAGATCGGTCCAAGAGGGGACTGTTACCAGTGTCACATGGCGTCACTCAATCTAAGGACATGTGTCCTAAAACTCAAGATGAGAGAGACAGCATGAGTCAGATCCTGTTCGCTTCGGCAGTCAGATCGATCATGTATGCCATGATATGTACGCGACCTGATGTCTCGTATGCTTTGAGCTTGTGTAGTCGCTATCATGCAGATCCATGTGATGGTCACTGGATGGTGGTTAAGAATATCCTTAAGTATCTTAGAGGAACTAAAGATGCCTTCTTAATCTATGGAGATGGAGAACTTGAGGTAACTGGGTATACCGACGCAAGTTTCCAAACCAATAAAGACGATTTTAAGTCACAATCCGGGTAAGTATTTTGTTTGAACAACGGAGCAGTAAGCTGGAAATCTTCCAAGCAAGAGACTGTTTCTGATTCAACAACAGAAGTGGAGTACATTACTGTAGCTGAAGCAGCAAAAGAGGCAGTTTGGATCCGTAAATTCCTAATTGGATTAGGAGTAGTTCCGTTAGCAACTGAGCCCGTTCCATTTTTATTGTGACAATAACGGGGCTATAGCGCAGGCTAAGGAACCGCGGTCTCATCAACGATCCAATCATGTTCTTCGACGTTTCCATCTGATTCGTGAGATCATACATCGTGGCGATATAAAGATCGAGAAGGTCGCATCATATGAAAACATTGCAGATCCGCTGAAGAAAACTATTTCACAGTAAAAGTTTGAGCGATATGTACATAGTTCAGGTGTTAGATGCTTGAGTGATTGGCTATAGGCCAAGTGGGAGATTGTTAAACAATTATGACCCATAGCGTCACTATTTGTAAAAGACATTATGGTTTTTGTACAAATTAACTATGTGACTATGAAAATTATTATTTTATCATTTTGTAATTTGATTACTTAAATATAAAGTGATAAAAGTCCTTATGATTAGTTACGAATTATAAAGATAAAAGACAGTATTAAACCACTAAGGTTCAATCATTAAACATCACAAGTCGTAGTATAATCGAGATTGGACATCGATAATGCGGAATAGACTAGTATTGCACTTGTGCACGTTGTGGGAGCATAACCGCATAGTTCTCATATATTTAAGTATTGGATCCTTATGCAAGTGTGATAGGAGGTTGTGTTTACCGATAGTACGAAAATAGCTTCGCTCCGGATAGACCCACGGAATCCCATTGGTTGTATGACAATGTGTCTATGGGAATCCGATTCAGGGTAGGTATATTTGGTCTTAACTTGAGGCTTGTATCGCTAATACTTGCGATAATCATTTCCCTTTAGTTTTGGTCGTCCGGGATTTTAACAGGTTCTGTGTACGCCTCTTCTGGGCTTATTGAGAATCGTAGAGTATTGGATGTGATGTCAAGATGGAAGTATCACTTCAGTCATATGAAGATGATGATCACGCAGGGATACACAACTGGTACTCTAATGTGTTGCAACCATCGGGATAATGTGACAACGTCATGGTTATCCGATTAAAGAGACTAGTTGCTTGTGATCCGATATATGCTTCATATGGGGCAAACACTACTTCAGCCCTGGGCCTTGCATGTGACATCTGATACTGGATCGCTATATGTAATACTACGTATTCTACGCCTGAAAAAGATTGTATATTCCAGTAAGAATATTTCTGGAGAATTGGGTAGGCACGGTGCTTTGCTAGAAGCCAACCATGTCTTGTAAATCGGTTAGCATGTAGTACGAGGTACGCACTTAATCGGATAGTCCAATAACCGGATTTACTGCCAACATATCCAGAGGTCTATTGGGTCGCTTCCCAAAGATTCACCGATGATATTTGTCTTAAATTAAAATTAATCTGGATTAATTAAGAGAGAGAAAATTAATCTGGATTAATTGAGGCATTATTTAATCTGGGATTAAATGTGTTCGGAAGAGAGAGAGCGCGATTAATTGGAATTAATCGGTAAAATAAATTTAATAGTTAAATTTGATTTTTCTATTTAATTTATTGATATGGGCTAAAATTAATATATCAGATATATTAATTGGAATTAGATTTCAATGTGAAATTAAAGTCAGACTTTAATACATTCGAACAAATTAATTTAGAATTAATTCGTAAACGGCATTCGTAATAAATTTACGAGGCGTCGTTATTTAATTAAATTAGATTTAATTATTTAGCGACGAAAATTCGTTTAATCGGATTAAACGGATCCAAGCCACAGCAAACATTTGTAGAAACCGTTTGAATTTTGAATTCAAAAGTGGGGCCCACTTCACATGTGGTAGTTGGGAGAGTGGTTGGCATTTATGCCAAACCACCAACTTTCCAACCACTTAGAAATGGTTTCGGTGAAACCATTTACCCAACCACCTTGTTTAGGTGAAAAGGGTAAATTGGTTTTACCAAAAGTCATTTCTCTCTCACTTTCAACACACACAACACAAAATCAAACCCTAGAGACACCAAATGGGCGTGAGCTTCATCTTCCTCTCCTTTTGACTTTATTGCAAAATCAAACTAGCTATCACTTCAAGAAGTTTTCTAAGGAGATAGGGAAACCAACTCAAAGCTTGGAATCAACATACAAAGCTTGGATTTTGGAGATCTTCATTCAAATTTTGAAAATCAAAAACCATTCATTGTAAGTCATTCTGCAACTTAGAATGAATTTATTCACACATTCTTGCTTAATAGATCCTTGGCATGTTTTAGGAACATTAACAGCAAACACGCCATTATGCATTAATGTCAATTACATGCTCTCCCGATGATATCCAAAATATATGATCTTCATGTATAACTTATGAATTATGTTCTACTTTATCAAGCCATGCTTTTTATAAAATATTTTCTGAAAACCTTTTTGAAAAACTATTTTCTAAAAACCATTTCTTGAATTATTTGTAAAACCTATCTTTCCAAATCTCTTTCTGAAATTTGAATTGTGCATCTCCGCCCATAGGCGCATCTCCACCCGTAGGCACATCTCCACCCAGAATGTACTATCTGAGAGCAATCTCCGCCTAAAAATGTCTCAACTGAGCGTAAAAAGGGATCCAGGGGAATTACATATCACCGTCCCCTAGTCCCACTCGAGGATCTGAGAGCGCCCCCTCAATCCTCCACATGTGCACATGTGTATAAATTCATCAATTCCATAGCATACGTCAATTCCAACTGAATCTCAAGTTACATACTGGGGTGAGGTTTTACCTCATGCCTTGAAAAATTATAAAATTATAAAACTTGTGTTTTAAATCTTAAAACTGTATCAAGCATTTTCTAAAAACAATTCTTTTAAAAGTCTCTGATACTTTTCTTTAAAAACTTTTTGAAATTTTCAAACAAAATTTCATGGTGTATGTACATGTATATGTTCATGTGCTCCTTTAAACTAATGGCATATGTATTCTACTTCTCTCATACCTTCATCTTTAACTGTCTTATACTATATGCTTTTTACTAATACACTAATACATGCATAAACTCATAAATTATTTGCTTTTTTTTTAATTTCATAATAAAGGACTGATCAGTCAAGCGATTCTAAAGGGTAATTTAGGGCTTATCTTAAGGGCTCATTAAGATCATTTATAACTAGCTGGGGGCAGATATAGGGTTAATTCCAGGGGTTATATACTTACAATATTCACCTTAGTATTACGTTCGATTTCCTAAGTCGAAGCCATAACATCTAAGCACACACTAACTCTCACTATTCATTAAGTATTATCACGTTACCTTGAAACATTTCTTCTTTTCTTTTTAACACAATTGATACACTCCTGACACAACTCACACCAATTCTATTATAAAATATTTATATAAACTTCAGAATATTGAATTATGTCCATTTCCTAAGCATCATCACCATCCATAGATATTAAAAATCTAGGTCTTTCAAAAGTTCACTGGAAGCATTATTATCAACTTAGCGGGATAAAGAAGAATCTTGAGGAGACATCTCTTCAGCGATTTTACCTTCCTCCATTCCTTCAAAGTATTAAGGAGTGCCCAGAAGATGCTGAAATCCAAATATTATGGATTTAGATAAACAAATAAATAAATAAATAACCAAAAACCAATTGACCCAGAAATCTCACAGAATATTCCTCACAACATATGCAGCTGAAGAATTCAACTCTATTTGCTTGAATTAAAAAGCACAAATTAATTAACTTAAGCTTTCCACTGACCAAAATTATAGCTCCAGCAATTTAAACATGAGGTCTACCAGCCAAATGATAGTCGCGGAAATCAAAATCCTTTGATGCATTCACTTTTTATCATAAGAATCCCCCATCAATTTACTTTCAAACAAACACAAATCTACTTAAAATGCTTCAACGTAGCTGGTAACTAAATATTCCTCTATTAACTTGACAATTGTGATTACATGAACATTTTCAACATGTCAAACATTGAAATCCAAATTCAGAACGCAAAATACACAGTTTATCAACTATATCGACCAATAGCTAATTAACAGGCATGTTTTTCTAACATCATTTACATTTTGTTATGAACAAATGGAGCCAAATTTAAATTTTCATAAATAAACTGCATTTGTAAGGTAGAAAATCATCATTATTTTGCAGAAAATCTACCACATTTAGCAATTAAAAAAAAACCATAATAATTAATATCACATCTAATTCAACCCTCCCTTGTCGAAACTTACAATCATTTACTCTCGAAATCTCTTTCACAATTTGCTTACCCATAATACATTACACCCAATAAATAGGAAATCAACAAAATCAAATATGCCAATCAAATGAATTTATCAAATAAACAATTAAGTAGAAATCATTGCATAAGTTACTTACTAATTGTATCTATGAGTGAAATCAAAACTCCAAAGCCAAATCCTCATTCTTCTAGTTCTGCCTCTCTCATCTCTCCTTCCATTTTCCCTTTTCTCATTTCTTCTTCCACTCTCGGTATCTCTTCTTCTCTCCTGGCTTTCTTCCTCAATTCTTCTCTATTTCTTCTATTTCTCAAACTTTCTCTATTCTCTTTTCTCAGCTCTATTCTCTCTTCCCCTCTCAATTTCTCGGCCTGGCTTTTTTTTTCTTCCCTCGATCTTTTCCCTCTATTTCTCTTTTGTTTTCTCTCTTCTCTCCCGTTCTTTCTTTTTTTCCCTCTCCTCTTTTTTTTCGTGTCTTTAATGTAATAACTGTGTGTGTATTATTTTACACGTGTGTGCACTTATATAATATTATGGGTGTGTAGAATTTTCTGGGGTGTGTGTAATTAGTACATGTGTAATTTTGAAAAATAAAATATCCAGATTATCTATATATATATATGTAGAAAAGTCTATATCCTTTTAATACCAATTTCTTAAATTTCAAATTGAACCCCTCAAATTTTAATTTAATAAAAACTTATAATTAATTTCTTGTAAAAGTCTCTGTTCACAATAAAAATGGACTTCGCGTTCGATGCGGCTACACATACGAATATAAAATTCAGGAAAACTCGATAAAATAATACGGGATGTTACAATATCTCCCTTAATATAATATATTAACTTGTGTAATATTACCAACCAGTCATATAAGAGGTAACCTGATTAAGTCAAATTAATAATTTATTACTAACCGACCAACCAGGCGGTATCCATGCTTAGTCAGGTTAAAACCAATTTATGATTAATTACCAACCAACCAATATAGCGGTATCCTCGTTAAGTCAGGTTTTAAATAGTTATTATATTATAATTAAGGAAGATTAATCTAAATATTATTAATAAAAGCTTTATCTTCTATCCCAGCAACGGGTAGTTACCTCCCCATTAATGAAAAGTAAAAACTGAAAAATAAAGAAAGAAAAGTACTGTGCGTAAAAGTAAATAAAATTATTTACAAAATTGAAAATAAACAAATAAGATAAAAACTTTTTAAAATTCTTAAGAAAGAATTCAAAAGAGAGTATGAATTGAAATGAAATTTCGAGCTGAATTTATAGGCCTCGGTAAGATGGGCACGTCGTAATGCATAGCCATTGCGCGTCACGACGCGTTGTAATTTGCGGCATAAAATACAGAGGTTGTGACATGTGTCCTAGCGGCATCGGCAGCTGAATGATTGTGCTGACATGGCAATGACGTGGCGATGTTGATTGTTGGTAGTATGTGATGGTGACACGTGGCACGTTAGCGGCACATTTTAGCATGACGCACGTTATGTTAGACAATTATGACCCATAGTATCACTATTTGTAATAAATATTGTATTTTTTTACAAATTAACTATGTGACAATAGGAAATTGCTATTTTATCATTATTATAGTTGGATTACTTGGATATTTATTAATGATAAAAGTCCATATGGTTAAATCGGATTAATAAGATATGAGACAGTATTAATCCACGAATGGTTTAATCATTAAATATACATAGTCATAGTATTAACGAGACTAGACATCGATAATGCGGAATAGACTAGTATTGCACGTGTGCGTGTTATGGAAGCTTAACGGTATAGTTCTCATATGTTTAAGTATTGGATACTTATGCAAGTGTGATAAGAGGTTCTCTTAGCCATTGGACCAGGAACAATTCGCTCTGGATAGACCCATCAGAATCCCATTAGTAGAATGACTATGTGTCTATGGGAATCCAAATCAGGGTAGGTGTATGTTATCTTTAACCTAAGACTTATGTTGCTAGTACTTGCGACAATCAGTTTGCTTTGGTATTGGTCGTTCGGAGCTTTAACAGGTTCTATATACGTCTGTACTGGATTTACTGAGAATCGTAGTTTATTGGATGTGATGTCAAGATGAGAGTATCACTTCTGTTATATGGAGATGATGGTCACGCAGGATACACTAATAGTACTCTTCAAAGCTGCAGCTATTGGGAAAGTATGGCTAAGTCATGACTTTCGATTACAGAGATTAATTACTCGTCATCTGATATATGTTTCATACGGGGCAGACACAAAGCTAGCCCCAGGCCCAGCATGTGACATCAGATACTGGATCGTATTACACATTACATAGTATTACTACGTCTAATATAGATAATTTTCCTCCGTGGATATCTCAGGAGAATTAGGTAGGCATGGTGCTTTTTCTAGAAGCCAACCATGTCTTGTAAATCAGTAAGAACGTGGTATAGGGTACGCACGTGTTCGGATAGTCCGATGATCATATTTACTACCAACATATCCAGTGATCTCTTGGGTCGCTTCCCAAAGATTTACCGATGACATTTGACTCGAATAGAATTAATCTGGGATTAATTTTGAGAGCGAGAATTAATCTGAGATTAATTACGGTAAGAATTTATCTTGGATTAAATTCATCTAGAAGAGAGAACGATATTAATTTGGAATTAATCGATTAAATAATATATTAGATATATTAATTGAAATCAGATTTTAATGCGGAAATTAAATTGGATTTTAATTCGGGCAAACGAATTAATTTGAAATTAATTCGTAAGCGACTTTCGTAATAATTTTACTAGGTATTATTATTTAATTAAATTAGATTTAATTACGTCACGATGGAAAATTCGTTTAATCAGATTAAACAAACCCGAGCCCAAAGTGTGTTGTGTAAGCTATTTTGAATTTTGAATTTAAAGTTGTGGGACCCACTAACTTACATCACTTGTCACGAAGTTGATAGAAGTCGTTGGATGCATTTAATGCATTTTTTTATCCAACACACTTAGTTTTAGTTTTTGGAAAACATAATATCAACTTTGTAACAAGTTGAAAAACTCTCTTATCTCTTTCCTCCATTTTCCCGTTAGCCTTCTTCTCCTCTCCATTGATTTTTGCTTCAAAAATCAAGCAAGCTAGCACTTAAAGAGTTAAACAATGTGTTAGGAAACCCACCAAAGTGTTTGAAACACTCAACAAAGCTTGGAGCTTCTACATCCGAGGAGAAATTTTTGAAATTCTCAACCGATCATTGTAAGTTATTCCACAAACTTTCTTGATAAATTCACACTTAAATCAATGTTTAGAGACTTTGGGCATATGTAGGACACTTGGCAATGGTATCAAAGCCACCTAAACTTAGTTTTAATTTCTATGGTTTATATACTTGATTTGAGGATTTTATTCTTGGAGTATGAAAATTCAAAATTGATTATTTGGTTGTGTTTAGATTATGATAACTTAGAGTTATGAATGATTGGATTTGAGAAAGTTGATTAGATTAATTTTTTCCCAAAAACCCAAGCATGGCCGAATGCATGAACCCTTGGAACATTTATAGTAATTTTTGATTTGGACAATTAGATATGTTAAAAGCATGAATTGAATATTGACTGTTGATTTAATTAGATTGAAATCAAAATTGGGTGTTATTTCATGTAAATGTTGTGAGTTGAAACATGTTAGAATGAGTTGATTTTGCCTCAATTTTGTGTTGGACATGAATTTGAGAATTAAACATGATTAATTAGATTAATTGATGTTTTGGAAATATTAGATTAATTAATTAATTGTGAAAATTGCACTTTAAATTAGATTAATATATAATTTGGAATAATAAGTTAATTTAATTTGTTGTATTTGGGCTAAATGGGCTTGGTTGGGCTAAGTATGGTTTTGGACAATTGGGTTGGATCCAATTGGGCCTAAAACCATTTACATAAAGTCCAAAATACAACTTATGGGCCTTAAAAAAATTAATTGGGCCTAAATTGATTTTTTGGCAAATAGTGATTCCTAAATGGGCCAAGGCTTTTGGGTTGGATCCATAATGGCCAAAGCCCATGCCTAAATAATTAATTGAAAGCCCATTGGACTTTAATTGAAGTGGCATTCAATGCTAATTGGGCATTTGAGACCCATTTAGATTGTATTTGGAATCCAAGTCTAAAAGACACTATTAAAAGTGTAATTATTTAATTTGGAATGAAATAATTACACTTTAGTATTGAATACAATTTAAATTGGATTTAAAAAATATAGTTTGATATAATTCAAGAATACGTACTTTGAGTATTTATTCTTAGACAAGTTGGATTCGCGAAAATCAAATCGTTGAATGAACATTAAATGGTCATTAATAGAAGATTAGTTAATTGGATTAGATTGATTAAACACATTCTATGTGTGAATACTTGGATGTGTTTGTATGAATAATGTATATCGGATGGATATTAGAAGGGTGGGGGAAATTTTGAAAATTATTATAAGTATGGTACTTATTTATTAAATTGGACCTGCGTGTCCAGCCTTTCACCTCCTATTGTCTTTGTATTTATCTTCTCACCAATTCCCCTCAATGTAAATGAGGTTTCTTTATGTATTATGTAATTGGGTAGAAGAATGTAAAGTGCTAGCGGGAGAGAGAAATAGAGATTTGTTCTATGAATAATTTGTTTAAATATCCATCCGCGTATCATTATTAATTTTATCGCACCTTATTATGCTTTTAGAATGCATGTTTAAGGGTGTATGATGAGACATAATCAAAGATAATAAATTGATTACCAATTTATAAAAACGCATTCACATCAAATATTAAGTGTTTCCTTCCATTGAGTGGTTCTTTCTTAAGATCCAAGATTGGCTTTGATTTGTTGACCAAAGTCAAGATCATTGTCCATCGCGGATGTGTTTGAACCATGAAAGCTTTGTTATACATCGCATGTCTTGCGCAGTTGTGATTTGTTGGATAAAGTTAAGGTCACTTTTGTTCATCGACGTAGATTACGAAGTTTTCCCGCTGTCAATGGGTCACGCTTAACTGGAATCATTAAGCTTGTTGAGCCAAAATCAAGGCATAGTTGATTCAGAGGAAAAGGTTAGGATGATATATTGGATATATGTTTCGGACTTGCAAGTCCACCTACCGGATCTAGGAATTGGATGGAATCCAATTGATCTTAGAGATCTACATAGTTAAATCTTATACAGCTTGTTGGCCAAAGTCATGGTTGATTATTATTTAACGGGATCCTAGCACACTAGGAAATTAGGTTTCCCGAGTACTAAACGGAGGGTTAGAGGCTCACCGAAAATTAGTGGGAGGCTTGTATTAAATTTTCAATTTTGTTTAATACTCGCTAATATGCGCGCTCTTTTATTTTATTTTTATCGTCATTATAAATATTAGTTGGACTAATTATTTTATTATTTTCTTTGAACAGTCAGATTGTAGAAGACACTACTACACTTTTAGTTGGTTATATAGTTATACTATAGTAACCATTACATTTTGAGTGTACCCAAAATCGTCGATTGAATAGTTGGACTTTGCAATCGAGGTGGCTGGAAGAATTAGCGTTAGGGACATTATCATGGGCAAGAAAGTCTTTAACGGCATGAATTTTCTAGATTTAGAGATGAATCTCAGAATAGTCCTGGGAGTCGAGAAGTTACTTATATTATAGACAGACCTCTCGCGCTTAAGCCTGGATATTAGCGGGCAGTTGATCATGAGCTTTGGAAGACTCATCGAGATGATAACTTTACCGCTCAATCCATCATGTTTGCAGCAATGACCCCTTAATTTCATCGTCAGAACATAGGATTGGATCCTTATAACATAATGTTGAAATTGAAGGACCTTCACAGATCTAACCTTAGATCTTAGAAGTATGAATTGCAAAAGAAGCTCTTTCGCTCGCGGATGTCAGGGGTATATTTATCAAGCACTATGTGTCGCAGATGATTGGTGACATCAAATAGCTAGGTCAGTTGGGCATAACCTTTGAGGCCGAGACTTTTAGAGATTTGATCTTACAGTTCTGTCCGATTACTGGGGCAGGTTGATCATGAACTACTATATGATGAACCAAGAGAAGACTCTTGAAGAGTTTATGGCAATGTTGAAAGAGGTAGAGCTAGAGCCTCAAAAAGGCAAGAAGCGCAAGAAGCATCTTACTTCGAAATCCAAGAAGGCCAAGGCTTGGCCGAAGGCTTATAGGGGTGTGAAGAAGAAGAAAAAGAAGGGCAAGGTTAAATCATCACAGTTTTCTATGAAAGTGAATGACATATCCCAAGACGTCTGCCTACACTGTGGCAAACAGGGTCACTAGAAGCATGACTGTCGTAAGTACCAGGCGGACATGAAGGAAGCGAGGGCGGGCAAGGCTCCAGCCTCATGTATGTTTGTTATTGAAATAAACATGTCCACTACTGGTTTTAAAAATTATATTTTGATTCTGGATGTGGTACTCATATATGTACTGATCTGCAGGATCTACAGATTAGCAGAAGACTGGCTTCAGGAGAGATCGACCTCTGAGTCGCAAATGGGATAAGAGTCGTTGTTTTGGCCGTTGGCAACTATATTTTGAATCTGCCCTCTGGGCATGTACTTAATTTAGGAGACTGTTATTTTATACCTAGTTGACTAGGAATATCATCTCTATATCTGTTTAACCCAATGCGGGTATACCTTGTTGTATTTTAAAAAAAGTTAAATGGGTTTTTAATGGTATTTACTAAATTAAATATCAGATATTAATAATGGTCGTTATATTTGAAAATATAAATGAATCTCAAACATATTAATATGATGTTTTGATATGAAACATTGGGTGTTTGTAACTAAAGATGATGTTTTTGTTGGATAATATGACCCATAGCGTCACTATTTGCACAGAACATTGTGTTGTTGTAGCAAATTAACTATGTAATAAGGAAATTGCACTCTCATCATTTGTGATTAGATCACCATAGATATATAAATGAAGAGAGGTCCCTATGATTAGTTCCTGGATTGAGATGATATGAGACAGTATCAGTCCACGAAGGATTAATCATTAAATATCCCTAGCCGTAGTATTATCGAGACTGGACATCGATAATGCGGAATAGGCTAGTATTGCACTTGTGCGCGTTGTGAGGGCACAACGGCATAGTTCTCATATATATAAGTATTGGATACTTATGCAAGTGCGATAGGAGGTCGTGTTTCACCGATGGTACGGGAAACAGCTTCGCTCTGGATAGACCCCTCGGAATCCCATTGGTATTATGACTATGTGTCTATGGGAGGCCGAAATCAAGGTAGGTGTGTATAGTCTTAACCTGAGACTTGCATCGCTAATACTTACGATAATCGATAAACTTTGGTTTTGGTGGTTGGGGGCTTTGACCGGTTCTGTGTTCACCACTTCTGGGTTTATCAGAGAGTCGTAGTGTATTGGATGTGATGTCGAGACGGAAGTATCACTCCAGTCATATTGGAGATGATGTCACGCAGGATACGGTACTAGTGCTCTTGAGTGTTGCGCAACCAATCGGGATATTGTGACCAGGTCATGTATATCCGATTATAGAGACTATGTTACCAGACATCCGATATGTGTTTCGGACGGGGCAGACACTTATCCAGCCCCAGCCCTAACACGTGATTATCCGATACTGGGCCGATACGCACAATACTTAGTATACTACGCTTGATATAGATCTATATATTCCTAAAGAATATTTCTGGAGAATTGGGTAGGCATGGCGCTTTGCTAGAAGCCAACCTTGTCTTGTAAATCGGTATAAACGTAGTACGAGGTACTTACGTGTTCGGATAGTCCGGCGACCGTATTTACTGCCAACATATCCGGAGATCTCATGGGTCGCTTCCTGAAGATTCACCGATGATGTATGACTCGCACTTTAATTAATCTGGGATTAATTAGAAGAGAGAGAAAATTAATCTGGGATTAATTAGAAGAGAGAGAAAATTAATCTGGGATTAATTCGATGAGAGAGAAAAAATCTGGGATTAATTACAGAGATTTTATCTGGGATAAAATATTAATTAAAGAGAGAGAACGATTAATTTAGAATTAATCGATAAAATAATATATCCGATATATTATACGAAATTGGATTTCGACGCGGAATTAAAATTGGATTTTAATTCGGGCGAACGAATCAATTTAGAATTAATTCGTTAGCGACGTGAATAGTGATTTCGCTAGGCGTAATCATTTAATTACGACGCGACGGAAAATTCGTTAATTTGGAATTAGCGAACCCGAGCCCGAGAGTGATTGCGAGCGCATTCGTATTTGAATCCGAGCGCGGCACGCAAGTCACATCAAGCGTCAAATCACTAGTCGCATCAATCGTCAAATCACTTGTCACTTTGAGTGATGTGATATGACATGTCACTTTAATAAAGGTAGAGATGTGATGTGAATAGTGATGTGAAGTGATTGAAAAGCACTTTTTGCTTTTGCTTTGACTTTTGATTTAAAGTTTTTAATATATGTTTATTTATTTACTTGGTAAATGATTAAAATAAGACATATATATAAAGCTTTTTATTTTCCTCTCCACCAACCAAGCAAAAACGAAATTGCTTGCTTCTCCCTTCCACTCACGGTTTTCACTCTTTTTGGAGCCAAAAATCTTCTTCCCCTCTCACGGTTTTGAGACCATTTCTTTTCTCATTTTTTTGGTTTGATCACACTAAATGAAGAAGAAAGAGTGCTAGCACACACTTGAGTTATATTATGGTGATAGGGAAACGAATTTGTGAGCTTGGAATTACAAAACTTGGAGCTTTAAGGAGGATGACCATGGCCGAATTTGGAGGAGCTCACCACCCAAAACCGAGCATTCCATTACAATTGAGATCGACATGGAGGAGCTTGAAGGCGTTCATCAAAACCCATCAATGTGAGGGCATCCAACCCCAGTTGATTTGGGACCATTGAACGAGCATCATGAGAGGATGGATCTTGAAGCTTGATTCTTGCAAAAAATGTGTTTTTGCGCTCTTCTTGATGATTTGTTATATTTTATTTGATTTAATTCTTTGTTAAACAACAAAAAAAGATTATAGCAAAAAAGTTAAAACAATTATAAAGCATGATTTGTTGAAATTGGATGTTAAAGTATGCTTGTATGTTGATGAATTGAAGTTGTGCATGATCAATTTCATGAAATTGGATTGGATTCAATTTTCTCCAAATTTTGGGCATGACAAATTGGGTAAAATCAATTGGAGCATGATTTGATTAAATTGATTAATTAAGAATGCTTAAATGATGTTGAATTAAAGATTGATTGGATCAATTGAAGAAATTGTGTTTGGAACAAATTTCCCCAATTTTTTATGTTGGCATAAAGTAACAAATTTGGGTAAACTTGATTTTGAGCATATTTTGTGAAATTGGATGAATGAGAATGCTTAAATGATGTTTAATTTAAGATTGATTGGATCAATTTGAAGAAATTGTGTTTGGAACAAATTTCCCCAATTTTTTATGTTGACATAAAGTGATGAATTTGGGTAAACTTGATTTTGAGCATGTTTGATGAAATTGGATGATTTAGAATGCTTAAAGTATGTTTAATTGATGATTGATTGGATCAATTTGTTGAAATTGTGTTTGGAACAATTTCCCCAAATTGCTTATGTTGGCCCAAATTAAAGACCCTAATATCTTGGTGAATTTTTTGTTTGTTTGATCATTGGATGACTTGAAACAAGTGGGTAATGTTGAATTGAAGTTTGATTGGATTGAATTTTGATTTGGAACAATTTTCCCAAATTAAAGTAGGCTTGGCCGAATTCAATTGGATATGAAATTCATTGTGTTTTTGTATTTTGATTCATTAGATGAATTTAATTGATTTGGGAAATGATGATTGTGGATTCAATTTGATTGAAACCAAATCGGATTTAAAAACCCCTAATTGCCAAGACTTAAAAGCATGTAAAATGGGTTTGATTTTAATAAATTGTGTTAGACACTATTTTATGTTGAAATGCATGATTAAGTATGCTAATTGACGTTTTAGAAATATTAATTAGGTGGTTAATCATGTATAACACTTAGGTTAATTAATTATGAAATTTGGAATTTTATAAGTTAATTAATTAGGCTTGTTTTTGGAAATTGGGCCTTGAATGTTATAATTGGGCTTTTGGGCTTTGTTGTACAAAGTTGGGTTTAGGCAAAATTGGTTGGATCCAATTAAGCCCAAAACCGCATCCATAAAGTCCAATTATGACTTAATGAACCTTAATTATTTAATTGGGCCTAATGGGCCAAAATTAATTTAAAGGCTTATGGGGTAACTCCCGGATTGGACTTTGGTTATCGGTTTGACCCGAGTTGACCAAAAGTCCACGCCTTAAGAAATTAATTAAAAGCCCATTGGACTTTAATTAAATAAACGTTGGACGTTAATTGGGCTTTGAGACCCATAACGATTGAATTTGGAATTTAAATCGTAGAAGGTTCGTTAATAAAAGTGTAATATTTAATTTGGAATTAAATAGTGAATTAGAATTAAATGCGTATTAAATTGGATTTAATTATGTAGTTTAATTTAATTCGAGAATTCGTGCTTTGAGTACTTATTAGTAAAACGAGTTTGACTCGAGCAAAAATCAAATCGTTGTTTGAACATTGGATGATCACTAATTATCAGATTAATTAATTGGATTAGATTGATTGATAACATGCTTGTATGAATACATGGTTGCGATGCGTGAATAATGTATATCGGATGGATATTAGTCGGGTGGGACAATTTTAGAAATTGTTGTAATAAATTTGATTTATTAAATTGGACCTGCGTGTCCAGCCTTATCACCTATATACTCTTTGTATTCTCTTCTCACCTATTCCCCTCAATGTAAATGAGGTTTCTTTAGAAGTGTAGTGTAACGGGTAGAAGTAAATACAAGTGCTAGCTTTGGAGAGAGAAAATGAGAGATTTGATCTAGGATCAATGTAAAGTATCCATCCGCATATCATTATTATTTTATTTCATATACGCTTTATTATGTGTTTAGAATGCATGTTTAAGGGTGTATGATGATGAGACCTAACAAAGATAATTAAATTGGTAGCCAATTTGCACGCGAAAAACCCTCGTTCTATATTAAGCGATTATCCTTCCATTGAATGATTCTTGTTCAAGATCTGATTGGCATTGGTTTGTTGGCCAAAGTCAAGACCTTGTCAATTGGATGTATTTGAATCATGAGAGTTTTGTTCCACATCGGTGTCTAGTCCAAGTTGTGATTTGTTGGCCAAAGTCAAGATCACTTCTTGTCCAAAGACATTGATTACGAAACTTTCCTTGTCAATGGGTCCCGCTTAACTGGAATCATTAGGTTTGTTGTGCCAAAGCCAAGGCCTAGATGATTCGGAGGATAAGGTTAGGAAAATGTATTAGATACATTGGCATAAGCAATATGTTTAGGACTTGGATGTCCACCTAACCGGATCTGGGAATTGGATTGGATCCAATTGATCTGTGAGATCTACCTGGTAAGTAGCATACAGCTTGTTGGCCAAAGTCAAGGTTGTATGTTATTTAACAGGATCCTAGCCCACTAGGAAACACGGTTTCCCGAGTACTCCACAGAGGGTTAGAGGCTCGACGAAAAATAGTGGGAGGCAAGTATTGAATTTGCAATATTCGTTCAATTACTCGCCATACGCGCTCATTAAATTATTTCGTCGTATTATTAAATGTTAGTTGGACTAATATTTAAATTGTTGTTTTAATAAACAGTTGGACTGTATTATAGTTGATTATATATAATTGGATTATATTAATCAATATATTTGAATTAATTAATTTCAGTTTACAGTTGATTTTATAATTGGATTATAGTAATCAATGTAATTGAGGTTAATTAATTTGGATTATATTTGATTATATAGTTGGACTATTATAATCATTATAATAAATAGTACCACTAATCGTTGATTAAATAGTTGGACTATTGTAATCAAGATAAAATTGAAAAGTTGGATATTTAAAATATAATCTTGGATTAAAATATTTTAAATGATTTAATTTTCAAATTGGGAATAATTTCAAGATGGTCTTGGAAATTAATAATTTATTTTATTTGATAAAAAATGAATTATGGATTAGGTCTTCTAGGAAGATAATAGGACAAATCCTAAGAAGGAATTGAAGACGAGCAAGGCTCTTACTTCAAATATGTTTGTCATAATTATGTTCACAACTAGTATTGAAATTGGATTTTAAATACTTAGTGTGATACATAAATATGTACTGTTGTGCAGAATCTGCTTTTAGCAGGATACTGACTTCAATGAGATTACTCTGCGAATAGTAAACGGGACGATAGTCGCTGTTTTAACCGTAGATATCTAATTTAGGAACTGCCTTCGCGTTAGTACTTAAATTAGAAACTGTTATAATGTAACTAGTTTGACTAGAAACATTATCTCTATATCGCGTATAACCCGCTGCGGGTGTACCTTTATATTCTAGAACACTAAAGTGTTTTATTATATAAAGATGATATTGAGATAAACACATTGGATGTGAATAACAGAATTTATATTTTGAATATAAATAATATCTCAAATACATAACATGACAAATAAATAGCTCAAACTGATCTGATCAGTTAAGAAACTTAATTGTGGCATAGTTGTCAGGGACACTACTAAACAAGAATCGTATATCCGCACTTTTGAAGAGCGGGTACTAGGACTGATTTGATTCTATTCAAATAAAGTCTACGAATCTAGTTTATTAAGCAAAGTGCTTAAAACACCTTTACTCGGTAAAAGTGGAAATGCCACCGATCTGTTAGCCCTAGTTCATAGTGAAGCAAGTGGGCCCGTGTCTAGCTAGGCTAGAGGTGGATATGAATATTACGTGACCTATACGGATGTGGCATCGCGTAATGGTTGTGTGTTTCTTTTGAAGAACACAAATCGAAAACTTTTATAGTTTCGACACGGAATAGACAAAGATCGGTTATAGTATTACACCATCACGGTAAGACCGTAATGAAAATACTTAAGCAGTAAGTTTCTCGTATACTTGAAAGAGTATAGTATTCTTTCAATGAGGACTCCTCCCGGAACACGT
Organism: Zanthoxylum bungeanum; assembly: GCA_019454045.1. NCBI lineage: Eukaryota > Viridiplantae > Streptophyta > Magnoliopsida > Sapindales > Rutaceae > Zanthoxylum > Zanthoxylum bungeanum. Next base: position 21,084 of record SKCR01044017.1, read on the forward strand.
CATTTTGACGGTGTGTCCGAACAGGATTAACCGAATTTTGTTAGACATAATAAGGTTAATCACGAGTCGCTTTGAGCTACCATTTCCTTCAACGGATAACTTTAAACAGTGCAAGAACTTATTTTGAATAAGGTTCCATAATAATCTGTTTGACAGATATCATATTAGATATGAAAGGGAAAGAAACCGGGTTTCTCATTCCTGACTATTTGGGTATGCTTGGCATATGTTTGGATGATACCAAACTAAAACCCAAATATGATAAGTGCCAATTGTAGGTCATCCTAGGGATACCATAAGTATTGTACTTATAAACCTCACAAGAGAACAATTAGATTGTTGCTCACCATGCGGTTTTCCTAAGAGGAATACCGATATGCAGTGGTAAGTGGGAGGATAGTATAACTCGATGAAAATCGGAGTAATACTGTTCTAGGCACTGAATCTTAATGGAACATATATAGTTCATCAAGGATGAAACTATACCATTAATCTTCGAATACACGAGAACAAAGGAAGTGATACGAGGTATCGACTCCCTATTATGACAAAGTGTCATGAGTCCGAAATGGATTCCATGTATATCAACCAGTTGGGACTAGTTGATGTACCACAAGGCATTGTGCCTATTGGTACTATAAGTCTTCAAGGAAGACGTACATGGATAGCAACATACCAACGTATAAAGCTAGGCTTTTAACGGAAAGGTATCGTTATCGACATTGTGTTGATTACGATTCAACCTTTTACCTGTTGCCGCCGTAATCCATTTGGATAATGCTTGCTGATACGAGCATTAGTTCTTGGAATTATCATTTTGATGTAATCATAATGGTGTATGATTTAATTCAAAACTAAAATAATTCTTTTGTATATAAGGAGGTTAGTGGGAGCGCACTGACAGTGGCTGTCCTATAAAATAATGATAATACGTCATTTCTTGGAAATGATATTCCCATAAAATAAATGTCGGCGAAAGCTTGGCTTTCGAAATACTCTCCGTGGAACCGTACATTGAAAAATGTACAAAACCTGGTGTATCATACGCTTTGAGCATATGGATTCACAAACAGGCTAATCCGAGTGATAGTCACTGGATTGATGTTAGGAACATCCGTTAGTATCTTAGAGAACTAAGGATGCTGTCTTAGTCTATGGAGAAGGAGAACTTGAAGTGACTGGGATCACTGTAGCAAGTTTCCTATAACCGATAAAAACGACTAAAAGTCACAAACGGTACTATACAGTTTGAATAACGGTGCAGTAAGCTGGAAATCTTCCAAGCAAGATACTGTTACCGAATAAACAACACATGCGGGTTAATTGCAGCAGCTGAGGCAGCAATAGAAGTCATTTGGGTCGATACATATCTAATTAGATTAGATATAGTTCTGTTAGCAGCTGAGCTAGGCATCAGCACAGGCTAAAGAATTAATGGTCTCATCAACGATCCAGATATATACTTCTATATCATCTGATTCGTTCGGATCATACATCGTGGCGATGTGATGATCGTATAAATCGCGTTAAATGATAATCAAACAAATCCGCTGACGAAAACCTTTCCTCAGCAATTTGAGCGAACCTTACATAGTTCGGGTGTTAGACACTCGAGTGACTGGCTATGTGCCAAGTGGGAGATTGTTGGATAATATGACCCATAGCGTCACTATTTGCACAGAACATTGTGTTGTTGTAGCAAATTAACTATGTAACAAGGAAATTGCACTCTCGTCATTTGTGATTAGATCACCATAGATATATAAATGAAGAGAGGTCCCTATGATTAGTTCCTGGATTGAGATGATATGAGACAGTATCAGTCCACGAAGGATTAATCATTAAATATCCCTAGCCGTAGTATTATCGAGACTGGACATCGATAATGCGGAATAGGCTAGTATTGCACTTGTGCGCGTTGTGAGGGCACAACGGCATAGTTCTCATATATAAGTATTGGATACTTATGCAAGTGCGATAGGAGGTCGTGTTTCACCGATGGTACGGGAAACAGCTTCGCTCTGGATAGACCCCTCGGAATCCCATTGGTATTATGACTATGTGTCTATGGGAGGCCGAAATCAAGGTAGGTGTGTATAGTCTTAACCTGAGACTTGCATCGCTAATACTTACGATAATCGATAAACTTTGGTTTTGGTGGTTGGGGGCTTTGACCGGTTCTGTGTCACCACTTCTGGGTTTATCAGAGAGTCGTAGTGTATTGGATGTGATGTCGAGACGGAAGTATCACTCCAGTCATATGGAGATGATGTCACGCAGGATACGGTACTAGTGCTCTTGAGTGTTGCGCAACCAATCGGGATATTGTGACCAGGTCATGTATATCCGATTATAGAGACTATGTTACCAGACATCCGATATGTGTTTCGGACGGGGCAGACACTTATCCAGCCCCAGCCCTAACACGTGATTATCCGATACTGGGCCGATACGCACAATACTTAGTATACTACGCTTGATACAGATCTATATATTCCTATAAGAATATATTTCTGGAGAATGGGTAGGCATGGCGCTTTGCTAGAAGCCAACCTTGTCTTGTAAATCGGTATAAACGTAGTACGAGGTACTTACGTGTTCGGATAGTCCGACGACCGTATTTACTGCCAACATATCCGGAGATCTCATGGGTCGCTTCCTGAAGATTCACCGATGATGTATGACTCGCACTTTAATTAATCTGGGATTAATTAGAAGAGAGAGAAAATTAATCTGGGATTAATTAGAAGAGAGAGAAAATTAATCTGGGATTAATTCGATGAGAGAGAAAATTAATCTGGGATTAATTACGGAGATATTTTATCTGGGATAAAATATTAATTAAAGAGAGAGAACGATTAATTTAGAATTAATCGATAAAATAATATATCCGATATATTATACGAAATTGGATTTCGACGCGGAATTAAAATTGGATTTTAATTCGGGCGAACGAATTAATTTAGAATTAATTCGTTAGCGACGTGAATAGTGATTTCGCTAGGCGTAATCATTTAATTACGACGCGACGGAAAATTCGTTAATTTGGAATTAGCGAACCCGAGCCCGAGAGTGATTGCGAGCGCATTCGTATTTGAATCCGAGCGCGGCACGCAAGTCACATCAAGCGTCAAATCACTAGTCGCATCAATCGTCAAATCACTTGTCACTTTGAGTGATGTGATATGACATGTCACTTTAATAAAGTGTAGAGATGTGATGTGAATAGTGATGTGAAGTGATTGAAAAGCACTTTTTGCTTTTGCTTTGACTTTTGATTTAAAGTTTTTAATATATGTTTATTTATTTACTTGGTAAATGATTAAAATAAGATATATATAAAGCTTTTTATTTTCTCTCTCCACCAACCAAGCAAAAACGAAATTGCTTGCTTCTCCCTCTCCCACTCACGGTTTTCACTCTTTTTGGAGCCAAAAATCTTCTTCCCTCTCTCACGGTTTTGAGACCATTTCTTCTCATTTTTTTTGGTTTGATCACACAAATGAAGAAGAAAGAGTGCTAGCACACACTTGAGTTATATTATGGTGATAGGGAAACGAATTTGTGAGCTTGGAATACAAAGCTTGGAGCTTTAATGGAGGATGACCATGGCCGAATTTGGAGGAGCTCAACACCACCAAAACCGAGCATTCCATTACCAAGGAGAAGCCTTGGGCGAGCATGTGGAGGGAGCTTGAAGGCTTGTTTTCTTCATTTCATCAAAACCCATCAATGTGAGTTGTGTTTCCGCCTTACTCCTTTGATGTATTCATGCGTTTTTCTTGCTTGATTTGTTGATTTTGGGACCTTAATTAGAACTCAACAGTTTTGATATGTACATCAGTTAATAAAATGTCGTTATATTGAATATAAATGAATCTCAAACATATATATGACAAATTAAAAATGCTCAAAATGGTTAAAACAAATGAAACTTATCTGTGGCTTGTGTTTGGGACACATTACAAGACTCGTATATCAATACTTTCGAATATGGATACTGGATAGATTTCATCTAATTCAATGATGTCTGCGAATCTTTATTATCGGGTAAAATGCCTAAAACACCTTATAGGGGTAAAGGTGTACGTGCCACAACTGTTAGCCCTATGTAGGCACTACATTTTTACATGTAGTCCCGATGATGAGTCTCGTACGGAGACAACTCCTCTTTAAGTTTTGGAAGTCGCGGGAAACGAACGTCGGAAGGAAAAGTCAAAAATGGATACCTTGTTGGATTTAATTCGTTTGCTTAGCTGTGGGCTCGCTCGTTGGACCTCTATTTTAAAACACACCCTTGACCTAAAAACCCCGCAAGCCACACATCTTTGGCCCAAATCCCCTGCAACACACACCAAGCCCACCAAAGAAACCAAACTCACGCCCAAATGAACCAAACCTCACGCCCATGCCTTCCCAAAATAAATAAAATCACACATTAAACACATGCTCTAAAATCAAGACAAATCACCTTCCTTAATTAAAAGATTCAAATCAACTCTCATCAAACACTTTCCTAATCAAATTAAATCCCATCCTTAATTAAATAGATTTTTCCTTATATCACACTAATTAAGATATCCCCTCATAATTACATAAAATATTTTCCTTATTCGCATAAGGATTACCCCAACCTTTGCCTATAAAAAGAAGCCTAAACCCAACCTTTCACACCCTAGATTCATGTATAAACACACAAAAATTCTCCAAGAAAATCACGCCCAAGCTCTCCTAAAAAGCCCAACCATTACAGAACAAATAAACCTCCAGTAAGCCCTCTCCATTACCGAGCAAACAACTCCCAAAGTGCCCTTCATATTACCGCAAAATAGCCCCCAAAGCAGCCTCAAAACCGCACAAACACAGTCCCCGAACAACACCAAATTCACGCCTAAAACAGCCCAGAAATCACCTCCTTTCACCGTAAACTGCACCTAAAAAATAGCCCATTTATTCACCGTACAAACAGCCCACATTCACACCTAAACAGTCCCCTAATTGCCACCCTTAAACCATAAAAAAATGCACTCCAAAACACCTCAAAAAGCACAAAAAAAACTGCACTTTAAAATACTTTTAAATCATAAAAAAAACTACATTTTAAAACAGCAGCAAAAACAGTGAAAATAGTAGCCCAAAACAGCGAGGCAGCGAAGAAAAATAAGGAACCAGTAAACTGGAGGAGTTGTGGAGCATTAACCCTTCCGAGGGCCGTGTAACGCACTTCCAAAAGACGACTTAAAAGGTTAGACCTGAGGGCACCCCTTTTTTGTTTATTCTCCTTAATTTTTTATTTTCTTGCGTTACTTCGCATGAGTGTTGTTGATTGGTGTGTGCTATGACCATTGGATGAATGGAACATGTATTATCTCTCGCGGTATATCGGATAGAAACCCGGACGTAAATTCCGTAGCCGAATCCGAATGGATGGTAATGCGGTCTGTACTCGTGATACAATGCCACGTACCGCTTGAGAGACACACATATTTCATTTCATCCAACCTTGTGTTTGAGTATGATTTAGTCGTTAGTATGTTATTTATTTTTTTAAGCATGATTTAGTCGTTAGTATGTTATTTCTTTATGCATGATTTAGTTATTTACTTTCGCATTAGGAATTTAATTTACATTTATGTTTAGGTTGTTATTTATTCATATTGTCGTGTTTGTTGATTTGATGCGTTTATGTGCTTACCTGCTTACCGTTATGCCGGCTTACTTTTACGCATGCAAACTTAGATATAGGATTTACTTTTATGCTCATGAACTTAGATATAAGTTGTATGGACCCTTATATATAGGTCGTTCTCATGCACGTAGGTTGCGTAGACTTGGTTAAATTATTACACAAATCTTTTCATTACAAGTGGCATAAGTAAAAGACCATTCCGAACCCAACGGTTTGAGGTCTTCCCTTGCGAGGGGTGAATGTGGCCTTAAATCATTTTCCCAGTTCACACTGGGTGGCGACTCCATTTTATTCTCCGGTTTAATTCCTCAGTGGGCTACTCCGTACTCCCAACTAGGTCACGAGCCTAGAACAGCGTCGTCGATTTCTGTGTCCTACAGTCTGGTGACTCCACTTAGGATAGAGAATCGGCCCCGAAATAATATCTTGTAGTGATTTTGATTTGTGCTTTAGTTAACCGTGTCTATAGTGGGTTGAAGGGGTTTAATCGAAGGCATTATTAAGCCTATGTAATGGTTTGGTGTCTTCCTTCATTCACTACCTTTCTACAAGGAAAAGCTGTGAAGGCACCTAGATAATCATGTACTCGTAGTTTACTGTGATGGACTAATTTGGAGGACTTGTTGTTTATTCCTGTCACCAAGCGATAAGAGCCTAAGAGGCTTGGGTATTTAAGAGAGTTCGCTCCACCCTCCCTCTAGGGAAACTACAACGGGAAATCTATTTGACAGTCAGTCACGCACCATAACTCGTTGGCACGTACCTTAGTGTATAAAAAAAGGTGCGCTCATTTGGTCGTTCGGACCCTTGAGTGGGGAGACCTAGTTGTGGGCAACCCTTCATCGACGAGAGCCTTTTTCTATACTCCTATAAACCCATGTATGAATTGTAGTTGTAGGACCAATAGAAACTATTCCTTTATGTTTGCATTTAGGGCCATTGTCATTTGGATTCAGTTGGACATTTTGTCATGAAGTATGAGCTTGTTAGGCCATTTAAACTGGGACGAGTCTGTGCTTTATGATAATTGGGCCAAAAGCTTCTAAAATACCAATAGGCCATTCTATGTTTAGGCCTTTTATCATTTGAAGTTGTTTAGCCATGTTATTATAAAGTGTAAACTTGTTGGGCCTTTTCAACTGGGACAAGTTTGTACCTCGCAATAGTATGATTAAATGCTTTAAAATGATAATGGGCCGACTTATACATTCCATGCATCGCACGCATACATGCTAACTTGTAGTTTTAAAAGACATCATAGATACCCGTTGGGTTAGGGAAGAGGGCAGACTTGTCAAAAGGCCGTCAGGAAACATGAGCGAATCAGAGAATGAGGTATCCCGAATTGATCAGCTGGAGAACAGCTCACAAAAGTTACCGAGCAACTGCAAGCTTTGGCCACTGTTGTGACTAATATGGCTGTGCCCTGTGCCGGGGGAAGCTCTGAGAATGAGGCCTAAGGACCCTCCGAACAGGCTGAATGATGATATCTCTGTCTTCGATGATGATATGGCTAAATATGCTGTGAGAAGGGCCGTCGGGTCTCAAGCTGAATTACAGAAACTCTGAGATCAGGTCGAATCTGTTACCTGTAAGATGAGGGGCAAACATGAAGATCTGCTAGACTATGAGGTAATGAAGTTTGAGGAACAGTTGCCGGCTCAGTTCAAAATGCCTGACATAGCCAAATTTAATGGGAATGGGGATCCGAGGGTCCATCTCATGCTGTATGTCTCTGTGATGAGTTCAAAGGGTTTATCGAAACGTCAAGTCCAAAAGATGTTTAAGATGTCGCTTGAAGGGGCACCCATAGTATGGTATCACAGCCTCGAGAGGAAAGTCAAAAATGACTGGAGGGCGTTGGCAGAGGCCTTTCTGGCTTAATACGTAATAGATTTAGAGATTGACTTGTCACTTCGTGACTTGGAGAACACCAAGCAGAAGCCGGAGAAGAGCTTCAAGGAATATGTGGATCACTGGAGAAGCTAGCTTCTGAAGATGCAGACTCGGCCCTTGGAGAATGACCAAATCAAAATGATCATCAAGGGCACCAAGCCCTCCATCTATGACAAGCTGAGGAGGATGACCTCCATGATTACGGATTTTTGACATTTGAGGGAGACTGTCATGGATATCGAGGAAGAAGAAGCGGAGAACCAGAAGTTTTATAGTCTGAATATGAGAACTGTTGGAGGATCATCAGGTGCTAAGCCCGTTTCTGCTGAGGTAGTTGCCATCAGAAGTCGGTGTTTTTCTAACCTGGGAAGGCCTTTGTCCAAAATGCTTGAGAGGTTGGCAAGGCAAGTACTCCTTAAACCTTTAGAAGCTAAACCACTCCTCAATCCTCCATCATCACACAACAACCTGAACTTTTACTGTCACTACCACCAGCAGAAGGACCATGACTCTGACAACTGTGCTCGCCTCAGACATGAAATCCAGGACCTTATAGATTCCCACAAAATACCCGACCCTGAAAAGAAGCATCCCAACACACACCGGAACCCCCTACCGAACTATCACTCTATACCACCATCTACCTACATGATTAACTCCAGCATACCTGAAGACCTTGTCCTCCAAACCTTTGAACACCAAGACTTTTGCCTGGGGATTTGGGATAGCAGCAGTGAGGAGGAAATGGAGCAGGGGAAGAGTTTCTGGCAGGACTTCTCGAGTGGTGACGAAGAGGAGGTGAAGGGAACGACCCGCAGTGGGCATTTCTACAGTGATACCACTGAAAAGGGCAACGAAGTGTTGGCAGATAGCAGAGAAATAGCAAAAAATGAGGACAATGTTGAAGGTGATGTAGTGCTGTGTCAGCTGAAGAAGACACGAGCACATATGAGTATTTGGGAGCTGCTATGTGCATCACAGGAGCACAGGCGGGCCATGGTTGAGGCCTTGAGCAAGATAAGGGTGCTAGAGAATGCCAATCCCGTAATGTTTATGGGATTAGTACAGAATGAAGCTGCCCAGGTGATAACCTTCTCCGAGGAAGAACTCCCAGCTGAGGGAAGGAACCATAATAGGCCTCTGAAGTGAGATGAAAGAAGACATCTTGTGTGATGGTGGATGACAACTCATCTATCAACGTATGCCCATTAAAGATTTTGGCAAGTCTGGGTATAAAGGCAGCGGATCTGAGTCCCTCCAATATGACTATCAAGGCTTATGATGATAGGAAGCGAGAAGTTGAAGGTACCTTTGCTGCGATGGTCAAAGTGGGCCCGATTGAGGATGAGGTTGAGTTCACAGTGCTGGATATCTCTGCCACTTTTGCTTTGTTGTTGGGCAGGCCATGGTTTCACAAGTTTGGAGGCGTACCCACCACTCTTCACTAGGTTATTAAGTTTCCGTACGGAGGAGAAATTATCACCATCAAAGCTGAGGTGGACAATATTGTAGCCGCCTCAGAAATTTAACCTTTTACGAGGTTCCATGTATCAGCGACCTTTGAAGAGTGGGTGGATCCTAAGGTGGCTAGGATCGTGGAGAAAATGAAGTTCGGGCCAGGCACAGGCTCAGGTGTCGGAGGAGCACTACCCGACTTCAAAGGGCAGACCACCCGGAGAGGTTTCGGATATAAGTCTGATGAGGATAAGCCGAAGGCTAAGAAGAAAGGGTTGAAACTGATGGAATACTTTTTGAAGGCTACGGGATATAAAGGAGAGCCCGAACCAATAAAACTTAATGGGGTCATGGTACCGGGGTTTGAGATCTTCCAAGACATGCTGGGTGAGAAACCGGTGACGAAAGAAGTGCGAAGGAAGAAGATAAGTGGGAAGAATAGCTGATGAAGCAAGAGAGCCTGACCCTCGAGGAGAATAAGGAGGATGAGAAAAAGCCGGTTGCGGAAGATGAAGTGTCTGTAGATGATGAAGACATTTATCTTCCTGATTTATTCGAGTGTACTCCCGCATTTGCTAGTAATAAAGATAATTATTTTTCTTATTTGCCTGAGTCTCTTCCTTTCAACTTGCATGATCTGAGTATTTGATATTAACTAAACCAAAATGAGCGCGTTTAACCTTGGCACACCTGAGAGCCCCAAGGAGATTCTAATTCCGAGTGAGGCTACTTCTGAAGAGAGGAAGAAGTTAGAGGAAATATTAGTCAAATACGCTAAGGTATTTGCTTGGTCTTATGAGGACATGCCTGGGCTAGACAGAAGCATTGCCCAGTATGCGATACCGACTTATCCGAATATGAGACCGGTAAAGCAGAAGCTCTGAAGAATGAGACCCGAGTGGGCTGAGAAAGTCAGAGAAGAAGTCAAGAAACAGATAGATGTGGGATTCCTGGAAGTAGTGAAATACCCTGAGTGGTTGGAAAACATTGTGCTAGTGCCAAAGAAAGATGGAAAGGTCAGAATGTGCATGGACTACAGAGACCTCAACAAAGCTTGTCCGAATGATGACTTTCCTTTACCTCATATAGACATACTAGTTGATAGTGCGGCTTTCTCTGCCATGTACTCGTTTGCAGATGAGTTCTCAGGATACAATCAAGCTCTTATGGCTAAAGAAGATAAGCATAAGACTGCCTTTGTCATGGAGTGGGGTACGTATTGTTACAAAGTGATTCAATTCGGACTTAAGAATGCATGAGCCACTTATCAACGGATGGCCACTACGTTATTCCATGACTTGATGCATAAGGAGATTGAAGTATATGTGGATGACATGATGGTGAAATCAGAGATGAGAGGCGAATATATAGAAGCACTAGAGAAATTCCTTGAACGAGTCGATAAGTACAAATTGCGGTTAAATCCTAAGAAGTGCGTGTTCGGAGTAACGTCAGGAAAGTTACTAGGACACACTGTCGGAATGGATGGAATAGAAGTGGACCCTAAGAAGATCAAGGCGATTACCGAGATATCGGTATCGAAAACAGAGAAAGAAGTGAGAGCCTTCTTGGGGAAAATTCAGTACATCAGTCGGTTCATCGTGAAGTTGACGTCAGTCTGTGAGCCTATCTTTAAATTGCTGAGAAAAGACCAGCCAGTGAAATGGAATGAGCAATGTCAAGAAGCTTTCGATTAGTTCCGAAAATATCTGGTGAAACCTCTCGTCTTGAAACCTCTGAGACCAGGCAGACCCTTGGTACTGTATTTGGCCATAGAACTTAAAGCGCTGGGGGCGATGATGGTACAAGTAGATGAAACAGGGGTAGAACATGCCTTCTATTATCTCAGTAAGAAGATGTTTTCGTATGAAGCCCGCTACCAAGAGGTAGAGAAGATCTGTTTGGCAGTAGTATGAGCATCCAGAAAATTATGTCATTATTTCCAGTCATACAAGATCCAAGTGGTAGCCAAGAAGCATCCTTTGAAGTATCTGTATTCGGTACCTTTGCTGGTATGGAAGTTGGGCCGATGGTGGGTATTACTGATGGAGTTTGACATTGAGTATCTCACTTTTAAAGTGATCAAAGGGCGAACCGTGGCAGAGTTCCTGACATTACAACGGATAGAGGGAGATCAGTACAAGTTTGAATTCCCTAACGAAGAGATCCAGGCAATAACAGTCCAATGATGGAATATGTACTTCGACGGAGTAGTGAACTGCAAAGGAGCCGAAATTGGAATCGTGATAGTAACCCCTGAAGGAGAAAGCTTGCCCATGGCCAATAGGTTGATGTTCGGAGTAACCAATAACATGGCTGAGTAGGAAGCATGCACATTCGGACTGACGGCGCTGATAACCTTGAGAGCTAAGAATGTAGAAGTTTACGGAGACTCAATGTTGGTAGTCTGACATATGCAGCGAGAATGGGAATTGAAGGAAGAACGGTTGAAACCTTACTTATTATACCTTAGGAATCTGGCACAGGCCCTCCCCGATTGTAAGTTCCAGCACTTGCCGCGAGAAGAGAATCAGATGGCAGACGCGTTAGCTACACTAGCCGTAACTTGGGAAAATCCGGAGAAGTTGGTGATGCGACCTCTAGTGTTAACAACAGCAGGCAGACCCGTCTACAAGGTAGAAAGGGTATTAGAAGTAGAGGTCGACGATGGGAGATCTTGGTATTACGATATTCAGAGGTATCTGGAGCGGGGGGAATTCCCAGAGGAAGCAAGCAGAAAGGACAGGATAGCCATCCAGAAGTTGGCCTCTCAATATGTGAGTCTGAAGGGAGAACTCTACAAGAGACAAGCGAACAACATTCAACTGAAGTGTTTGAAGAAAGAAGAGGCTTAGAAAGCAATGGAAGAAGTACATGCCGGAGTATGTGGACCGTACATGAATGGGTTGAATTTGTCCCGCAAGATAGTGAGACAAGGCTTTTATTGGTTCACCATGGAAGCTGACTGTGCAAAGCTGGTAAAGTATTGTCATGATTGCCAAGCACACGGTAACTTGAATCATTTACCGCACACAGAGTTGCATGGGCTGTCAGAGTCATGGCCTTTCTCAACATGGGGAATTGATATGATCGGAGAAATTAGACCGCACGCATAAAACGGACATCGCTTTATAGTAGTGGCAGTAGACTACTTCACGAAATAGGTAGAAACCGAGTCATTTCGTAATGTTACAGCAAAGCAGATGGCAAAGTTCATAGCTCGGAACATCATTTGCCGATATGAAATGCCGCATAATGTAGTGACAGACAATAGAGTCTAGTTTCAAGGAGAAACGAAGGCAATGCTATAGAGGTATTAGATAGGACATCACAAGTCATCACCATACAGGTCGCAGATAAATGGGGAAGTCGAGGCAGCCAACAAGACGATAAAGAGGATACTAGCCAAGATGACAGAGAACTATAAGGATTGGGCTGATAAGCTATCGTACGCCCTGTGGGGGTACAGAACTTTTGTCAGAACAGCAACGGGAGCCACGCCTTACTCTTTGGTCTACGGGATGGAAGCAGTACTGCCAGTGGAAATTGAGATACAGTCCATATGGGTATTAGCAGAAGTAGAGTTACCTGAACAGGAATGGGCCTCGTAGAGATTTGAATAGATAGCACGGCTGGATGAAAAGAGAATGAAATCCTTTCATCACATGTAAATATACCAAAAAGGTTGGCTCGAGCATTCAACAAGAAGGTGCGTCCTACCAGGATCGGGAAAGGTGATCTGGTGCTTAAGCAGTCGAAGCCGTCGACGACAGATCCGAGAGGAAAGTTCAGACCGAACTGGGAATGACCTTACGTAGTCCAGAAAGTCATGAGAAATGGGGCAATGAGACTGTCAGACTTGGAAGGGAACGAGTTCACCGAGCCGATCAACGTGGATAGATTGAAGCGGTATTTTACCCGAGGAGAGACAGTCGAGCAGTCACCAGGAGAACTGACGGAAGACTTGACCCAAAGGATAGGAAAATGTGGGCACACAGTAGAGCTGGACGACGCATGCTGTTCTAGGCTCGCGGGCCTAGTTG
>SKCR01044018.1:0-34081 GCA_019454045.1 Zanthoxylum bungeanum
ATCATCACATGTCCAACACACTTTGATGAAAAATCAAACCCATTAACCATGCTTAAAGTCTCGGCCAAGGGAGTAATTTTTGTCCGATTTGAATTTAATCCAATTAATTCCACAATCGACATCTAATTAACTTCCCGAATGATTTCCAATACATCCAATTATCAAAATCAAAAATCCAAGACATTATAGGGCATAATGCATTCGGCCACCTTAAGGAAATTGGGGATTTTTGTTAAATTCAAAATTCAATCCAATTAATTTCAAATTAACATCATCCTACATGATTCTAACTCATCCAATGAATCAAAATCAAAAAATTCCAAATTTCCAAATAACCCTAAACTTTCGGCCAACACATATATTTTGGGGAAAATTATTCCAAATTAATTTTCATGAAATTGATCCAATCAAACTTCAATTCAACATCATTTAAACTGCTCAATCAAACTATTTAACCAATCATGCTCAAAATCAATTTCTCAATTTTAAGCCCTAAAAATTTCATGCTTGAACCTAGGCTCTTGATGCCATTGTTGGTAATTATTCTAGGTCCCAAGATCATCAAACAAGCATGATAAAGTGTGAAATACATATAAAAGGAGTTGCGGAATACTCACATCGATCGGTTGTGCGAAACGACGAACAAAACTCCAAGATTGCTCACTGAATTTAGGCGCCCACATGCAGCAGAATTTCAGTCCACTGTCTTCTGTTTTGAGCTGAGATTTGAGCCTCGATTTGCGTCGAACGATTCCCGGGCTCGTGGGTGAGTTTCCCTAACACTTCGCAAGTCTCTCGGAGTGCTAGCTCCGCTTGATTTTGCCACAAAATCAAGGCACATGCTTCCCCAAACTCACGGCATTTCAAGAGAAACCAGTGAGCTTATTTTGCCACTTTGGGCGTGAATGTGAAGAGTGTGGAGAGAAGAAAAAATGTGTTAGTTTTATTAGAAAAGTGTAAATGTTTGGTTTATATATTTTCCAAATATATTAATGATTTACCAATTAATTTTCCAAAAGTCAAATGGTGTAAATCATTTAATTGATTTCTAAAATCAATTCATTTACCACAACATTCCAACCACTCCACTAACTCACATCAAGTCACATCATTTCATTCATCAAGTGACAAGTTGTCACATCACTCAAAGTGACATTTGATTTGACGCTTGATGTGACGCTAGATGCGACTAGCGATTTGACGCTTGATTTGATTTGCCGCACTCGAATTCGAAATACGAATGCGCTCGGCAAATAATCTCGGGCTCGGGTTCGCTAATTCTAATTAACGAATTTTCCGTCGCGTCGTAATTAAATGATTACGCCTAGCGAAGTCACTATTCACGTCGCTAATGAATTAATTCTAAAAAATTCCGCTCGCCCGAATTAAAATCTAATTTTAATTTCGCGTCGAAATCCAATTACGATTGAATATCAAATATATCAATTTACCCGATTAATTCTAAATCAATCGTTTTCTCTCTTTAGACGATATTTTATCCCCAATAAAATATCTATCTCCGTAATTAATCCCAGATTAATTTTCTCTCTCATCAAATTAATCCCAGATTAATAAATGTGCGAGTCATACGTCATCGTGTATCATTGGGAAGCGACCCATGAGATCCCCGGATATGTTGGCAGTAAATACGGTCGTCGGCGACTATCCGAACACGTAAGTACAAGTACTACGTTTTACCGATTCACAAGACAAGGTTGGCTTCTAGCAAAACGCCATGCCTACCCAATTCTCCGGAATATTCTTACAGGAATATATAGATCTGTATCAGGCGTAGTATACAGTAGTATTGTGCATATCGGCCCAGTATCGGATAGTCACGTGCTAGGCCTGGGGCTGGATAAGTGTCTGCCCCGTACGAAGCACATGTCGGATGTCTGGTAACTAGTCTCTATAATCGGATATACATGACCTTGTCATAATATCCCGATGGCTGCAGCACCTCAGGGTACTAATACCGTATCCTGCGTGACATCATCTCCACTATGACTGGAGTGATACTTCCGTCTTGACATCACACCCAATACTCTACTATCTACGATTCTCAATATACCAGCTTCGGCGTACACAGAACCGGTTAGAGTCCTAGACGACCTCAACTAAAGTATATTGATTGTCGTAAGCATTAGCGTGCAAGTCTCAGGTTAAGACCAATAAATCTACCCTGATTTCGGATTCCCATAGACACATAGTCATAATACCAATACCAATGGGATTCCGAGGGGTCTATCCAGAGCGAAGCTATTTCCCGTACCATCGGTGAAACACAACCTCCTATCACACTTGCATGAGTATCCAATACCCAAATATATGAGAACTATGCTGTTGTGCCCTCACAACGCGCAAAAGTGCAAACTAGCATATTCCGCATTATCGATGTCCAGTCTCGATAATACTACGACTAGGGATATTTAATGATTAATCCTTCGTGGATTGATACTGTCTCATATCATCTCAATCCAGGAACTAATCATATGGACCTCTCTTCATTTATATATCTAAGGTGATCTAATCACAAATGATGAGAGTGCAATTTCCTTGTCACATAGTTAATTTGTACAACATCACTATGATCTGTACAAATAGTGACGCTATGGGTCATATTATCCAACATTCCCAAGTTGTAGAATTGGACAATGTTCACTTCAATTGTATCGTGTCCTGAGCCTCCTCTATTGCTCTTCTTATATTGCCCTTGGCCATAGAGCTTCTTGTTCTTTGTTTCTTCTTCCTCTATGTCCATGACAATATCTTTCAATTGCCGGAAGTTAGAGATTATGGAACTCATCCTCCTCAACTTCTTATAGATAGAGGGATTGGTCCCTTTGATGATCATTTTGATCTGGTCATTTTCTGATGGCCTTGTCTGTATCTTCAACAATTGGCTTCGCCAACGATCTATGTACTCCTCGAAGCTTTCATGTTTCTTCTGCTTGGTATTTTCAAGTCACGGAGTGTTAAATCAATCTTTATATTGGTTCAGAAATGCTTCGACCAAGGTTCTCCAATCATTATTTATTTTCTTCTTCTAGGTATGTACCATATCATTGGTGCTCCTTTGAGCGACATGCAAAACATCTTTAGAACTTGGCAATCAGACAAGCCAGTAGGACTCATCATAGACACATATGGCGAAAGTGTGCCTTGAGGTCTCCGTTTCTATCTATCGAAATTGGTCATATCAGACATCTTAAACACGATAGAGAGTTGTTCTTTAAAAGCCATGACACTGTAATCTATGAGGTATTCATGTTTACCCTTAATCTTTTGGGTGATTGATTCTACTTGTTCTTTTAATTTTGTAGTTTAGCCTTGGTATGAGACTTGGCCACTTATCCCACATCGTATTCGAGAAAGCCTTCAACATCATCTAGAATATGGATTTCCTTAGCTGTCTTATTCTTGGGCTCTTTATGCTTCTTCATTAGTTTCAAGCCTCTTCATTATTCAGCCCCAATACCTGAGGCACTATCAGGTTAGTAAGAGCATTGGCAAGGGTCAGTAGTGTTTCTTCCATCTTATTCACAGTGGTTTCCAACTGATCTACATATGAGCTGTCATCGCTGGCCTTTTTTGAGTCTGCTAGTTGTTTCTTCAATAGTCTGCTTTATTTTCTAACCTAACTGGTCGCTATGATAGCTACATCATAAAGTGTTATCATGATACATATATACATGTAATGCATGAGATGAATGATGTACTCAAACATCAATATATACCCTTCCAACTTTATTCCTCCCACATACGTGGTAAGTCGATATCTGTCATAGGTTTGGCTATATTTAAACGGGGGTACATAAACCCATTCTCTCTTATGCTAGAGGTAAACCTTGGCTACTTTGGTTTCGTTGTTAAAAGACAGTGATCACCCATATATATAATTACTAAACATAATATGTGGATCGTGTCATTGTCTAAAAGCGACGAATTGGACCCTTAGTAATCACAATTATTTTTTTATGGGCTTATAAATATTTAGAGATATCTAAACAGGAAAAAACAAAGCGTACCTTTTCTAGATGAAAGCCAGTAGAGGTATCAGATTTATGTTTTGGCATTCTTGGATCATAACTAAACTTTTTAAGCCCAACAAGGCATACAAGGTGGTCCGTTATCATTTCAAAGAATTTGGCTTAATCATCATGAAATACAAATTTGTCCCAGTTGAAAGTCTTAACAAGTGTTACATCTCATGGTAAAAGTTCAAACAAATTCAAATGATTGGGGGACCAAACACAAGCATAAGAGAAGCTTCTATAGGATAACACATGCGGGCTTTCATGTAGGCTTAAAATGGTCAGGCTTAGGCTCTTATCGGCGAAAGGTTATCCACAATTAGGTCTCTCTACCCAAGGGTTCAATCGACCAAGTGAACGTGCCTTTTTATACACAATAATATGAAAGGTTGTCCATAACAAGGTCTCCTCATCCAAGAGTTCAATCGACCAAATAAACACACCTTTATATCTAAACGTACGTGCTAATAAGAGATAGTTTTCATTACATACTAATCCACCATATTCAGTGGAAGTGATTTCTCGATATGCAACTCATACGAGATTAAAAAGGGTATGCAAAATATGATGTTAACCTCAATCTTGCTATAAATACTCAAGGTATTTTTTCGGGCCAATTCTCTATCTGTACCAAAGTCACCATCTGTAAGAGTGAAGCGGTTTGCTTCTATGCCTATGAAGTCAGCGACCGCTATAGTATTGGGGACACAACCCATAAAGAGCGTCGATAATCTCACATGGGGACTAATCGGAAAATAAAGGAGTCGCCACTCTGTATGAAATACTAGGAATGATTTAAGACCGTATTACCTCCTCGTAACGTTCTACTACCTTAAATCAGTTTGGGTTCTAAACAATCTTTTGCTAATGCTAGTATAATATTACGCTCAAAAGAGGTATCCTCACATATTATAATAAAACACCATACAAAAGCAATTTGAAGACATACAAATGGCGTAATTACAAAATACAAGAAAAGTAAATAAAGCGAATAAATGTCTCTAGATTGTTACAATATTGGTAAAATGATAATAAAACAAAATACCATATAAATGTTCAGAAATATTAAAGCAATGATAAAGTACTAGTCAAACAGATCAGAATACATATCTTTTTGGAACTTAATGTCCAAATATTTTTATCAATGTTCGGCTAGAGGTACTGTACCGAACCAGAATCGTAAAAGCATTCAAATAACATATTTAGCAACAACAAATCATAACATGCTTATACCAGAAAAAAAAAACATAATCATACAAAGTCATAATAGTAACGAGACAATATATACATAATTTCAAAAGTAGAAACTGTTGGACAATTATGACCCATAGCGTCACTATTTATACAGATCATGGTGTTGTTGTACAAATTAACTATGTGACAAAGGAGATTGCACTCTTATCATTTGTGATTAGATCACCAAGATATATAAATGATAGGAGGTCCCTGTGATTTGTTCCTGGATTGAGAATGATATGAGACAGTATCAGTCCACGAAGGATAAATCATTAAATATCCATAGTCAAAGTATTATCGAGATTGGAGATCGATAAATACGTAAAAGACTAGTATTACACTTGTGCGCGTTGTGAGGGCACAAACGGCATAATTCTCATATATTTGGGTATAGGATACTCATGCAAGTGTAATATGAGGTTGTGTTTTACCGATGGTACGGGAAACAGCTTCGCTCTGGATAGACCCCCTCATAATTCCATTGGTAGTTGTGACTATGTGTCTATGGAAGTCCGAAATCAGGGTAGGTGTATTTGGTCTTAACCTGAGACTTGCACCGCTAATACTTGCGACAATCAATATACTTTGGTTTTGGTCATCCAGGGCTTTAAACCGGTTCTGTGTACACCTCTTCTGGGTATATCGAGAATCGTAGTGTGTTGGGTGTGATGTCAAGACAGAAGTGTCACTCCAGTCATATGGAGATGATGATCGCGTAGGGATACAGAACTGGTTCTCTAAAAAGGTTGCAACCGTCGGGATAATATGACTTGGTCATGATTATCCGATATTAAAGAGACTAGTTACTCATAATCCGATATATGCTTCGTACGGGGCATACATTGTACCAGCCCCAGGCCTTGCATGTGATCATCCGATACTGGATCGAAATACGCAATACTACGTATACTACGGCTGATATAGATCCTTATATTCCGGTAAGGATATTTCTGGAGAATTGGATAGGCATGGCGCTTTGCTAGAAGCCAACCTTGTCTTGTAAATCGGTATAAACGTAGTACTAGGTACTTACGTGTTCGGATAGTCCGACAACCGAATTTACTGCCAACATATCCGGGGATCTCATGGGTCGCTTCCCAAAGATTCACCGATGACGTATGACTGGGATTAATTTATTAATCTGGGATTAATTAGAAGAGAGAGAAAATTAATCTGGGATTAATTGCAGAGATATTTTATCTGGGATAAAATATCAATTAGAGAGAGAGAGCGATTAATTTGGAATTAATCGATTAATTAATATATTCGATATATTAAACAAAATTGGATTTCGACGCGGAATTAAAATTAGATTTTAATTCGGGCGAACGAGTTAATTAGAATTAATTCGTTAGCGACATGAATAATGATTTCGCTAGGTATAATCATTTAATTACGTCGTAACGGAAAATTCGTTAATTTGGAATTAGCGAACCTGAGCCCAAGATTATTTGCGAGCGCATTCGCATTTCGAATTCGAGTGCGGCACGCAAGTCAAATCAAGCGTCAAATCCTTAGTCGCATCAAGCGTCAAATCATTAGTCACTTTGAGTGATGTGACAACTTGTCACATTGATTGATCGATTGATGTGAGTTGATGGAAGTTGTTGAAAAAGCTTTTTGAAAGCTTGAAAGACATTTACTATTATTATAATGGTATTTGACTTTTGAATTTTTGGTATTAGATGCACAAAATCAAAACAAACTATTTCACTTCTTCTCTCCTCAAGTCACGTCCAAATGGGCATTCTCTCTTCATTTTTCTGGTTCAATGTCCTGAGCTAGGGGAAGCAAGTGTTTGATTTTTGTGGCAAAAATCAAGAGAGCTAGCACTCCAAGATACATGCGAAGATGATAGGGAAGTCCACCCATGAGCTTGGAATCGTTTGACGAAGCTTGGAGCTTGTTCAATGAGCAACAATGGCCGAATTTGGAGAGGCCAAAAACAGCCACTGCCGTGAGCAGTCCAGTGAGCAGAAATCAATTTTTGTTGCCTCGCGTGTCGCTCAACCGATCGATTTAAGTATTCCGCAACTCCCTCGTTGTATTCGCACATGTATTTCTTGCTTTGTATTCGATCATCGGGACTTAGAAACTCCAACAGAAACATGATAGTCACATGCATAAATATCAGTAAGTTAGTAGCTCATGCATATCAGTAATAAAATAATGGTGCAATGAATACATGCATAAGATAAGATAAAAGACAACGATGGAATAACACTAAATAACAAAATGTAGTAATAGAATAATACAATAATAGCAGGATAATAAATGGTAGTAATAAACTAAAGAAAGCAGTGAACGTAGCCTGATATGTGTATTGTCGACTATCAATGTGTGCATGTCTGGCCGGATGTGATAGATGTCCGGTCGGAGATACTATGTTAGTATAGAAACTCCAAAAATTCGAAAGTGAATGAGGGTGTCCACAGGTCGTACCTCTAGATGTCGTGGGCTTGAAGAACACTTCTGAAGCTTGGATGTCGGTTGAATGCTCGTTGGAAATGGGAAATTTCTGGGATTCACTTACTCATTTTCTCTATTTTATTGCTCTATGATTTTATTAGGGCATAGTTTCAGTATCTTAGTAATAATTTCCAGATACCTGTTGGGATATATGTCTTATAGCTTCATGTAATTTGTAAACAGAATTATTTGTTTGAATAAATTGTTTGATTTAAATTGCATATTATTAATTATCTTGTTTACCATTGATTACTTATGTGTCTTCAGGCGTAGTATATGAGTGTCATACATAAGGGGATTTAAGTCTGAAGTTAGTAATCTAAAACAGTCCATATAGAGCAAACAAAGCGGCGAGTACTTTGTTTGTGATTTATCTATAGTTGCGGTCTATTTTATAAATGTATAGCGACCTTGATCTGGGATCGTCCATGTAGTGACATTAGAATGAAGACACCTTATATGATGTGATCATATAGGACTGGACCCAGATAGAAATAAATTTCTTACAATATTCGTTAAATAATCAAATTCATTTAAATATACAAAATGGTCATATATAAATCTGAATCGTGAGTGTACTATGAACTCCTGCATAGTAGGCTATGTCCTTTGATTTACAAATGTGAGGTTGGTGTCGACCAATAGCTATATTTTTTGGGGACATGGTTTGGTGTGTAGTTGGGGATATTTTACATAGACATGGAGTTCACTCCTTCTAGCGAGAAGTAGATGAGTATATTCCTTAAGGGTTGATTTGGTACTTGAACGATTAGAGCGCTCAAGACTTTCTATTACGAATAGAAAGATTTACATTTATAATAGTTATGAATAAATCGTTCATTAGAGAATCAGTGGTACTTGAGGTTAAAAAAATTAGACGGGTATAACAGATATTTTCATCCGGCTCTTATTATGAGATACTTGAGAATGGTCAATCTGTATGTAATGACTATATCGATGGACACCGATGTAGTTCGGCTTAGATAATATATATAGGGCAGCGAGAGTGCAATTTTTGATTTTTAATAGAATAAGCTAAAGTTAATAATTTGAAATATTTAATTAAAGAGTTTAATTAATATTCTAGGATTATTTGAGCTCGGAACTGTAAGTTCATTTGGTCCCCGTGCTAGCTTGATATACTGTAGCAAAATAAATGTAATTGAATAGTCCAATTATAAGCTCCCATATATTATTAATATGATTAATAATATATATGTCACACTTGGAACTTCTATTAATTTTAATATAATATTTTTTATTTCAGGTAAATGATTTTGAGATAATTATTTAATTTAAACAATTATATTCATTAAATTATATTTTATATATAATTTAATAAAACAAAATTTAGAAGTGAATGAATTTAAAATGGTGATTTTTAATTCATCATTTAAAAATACAAGTTACAATATTTTATTTTGGCAAAGTCATTATGTCCTTATGAAGACAATTAAAAAATAAAATATTCTTTTTTTTACAAGGCCTTGTAGCCGCATTTTACAAGGGTGGCGGAAGGGTTAAAACTTAGATATAAAATGGAAAATTATTTTCATTTTCACAAGAACTCATTTTGAATAACCCTAGCCACCCTAATTTTGGTTTTCTCTCAAGTGGTTGAAAGAAAAGAAAATTAAGAATCTTTTCGGGTGACAATTTTTATTCTCTAAAAATTTTAAAGAACATGTGAGTGAGAGTAGCTCACACTACCTTTTGCTGGTAGCGAGCCATAGCATGAAAGATCATTTGAAGTTGGAAAAAAATCTTTATTCTTCTATTCTTTTGGACTCACGACAGTGAGTAGAAAATTATGCTCATTGCCGCCGCTTTTATTTGTAAGTCGTTTGTGTTGTGGTTTTGCACAAAAATTTCGGGAACACAAATGGGTGTCTTATGGACCATTTGATGTTGTTTTGGACTGATTATTTTTTCTAAAACAGTGGCAGAAAAATCAGTACACAACGGCTAACAAAACAGTGAATTGTGCGTGCATGTGGGGAAATTTCGGTGTAGAATACAGTCCAGTTTTTACTGCTGGATCAGCTGTTGTTTGGAGGACGTTTGGGGCCGTTAAAATCATCAAAAACATAAGAAAAAATAAGTCTAATAGGCCTAGACAGTTTCAGCAATTAGTGAGAAGAGCAGGAAAAATTTTCAAGGTCGATCTCGGTGCCTAACATGCTTCCGCCGCACAAGGAAATCGGTTCGTACAATTAGTATCAAGAGCGAGGTTGAAAAGTATTTTAAACTTCTCTTTTTCTTTTAATTATGAGATTTTTATTGTTTGTTTATTTTTATATATGAGATGCATGAAAAAAAAAAATTTATATGTCACATGAGTCTGAATAAAAATAAATTATTTTATGGGATAAAATAACTTTATTTTATGAATGTTTATATATATTTTTTTAAAAAAATACATTGGTCAAAATATTTTCTGACTTATTTTTATTTTATTTATTTTGGGGATGTAAGGCCAAAAGGTCATTTTGTAAATATTGTAAAAAATTATTTCTTTTTGTAATTTTCATATTCTGTTCATTTTTTATGTAAATGGTGAAACTATTGTCGTCAACAACAACGTAAGGAGTTACATTACGCAAACTATTCCATGGAGCAAGAGTTAAAGACCAAGTGATGTCTTGGTGATTTATGTACTAATTATATTAGTATAGAAAAATAAGAGCTCACTCAACACATTAGTTTTGTTGTATGTATGCTTTAATTAAAATTGTTTGCATAACATGTCATATAGCATAGGATGCTGACCGGTGCGTAATCACACGCGTATAATGCAAGCGCACGTATCATTCAAGTAGTAAAAAAAGTATCGATCCCACGAGGAATTAATACCTAAGCTATTAATTTATGAAGTCAAATTTTTACGAGTATCTAATGGATTGATTGTTTGATTGGATGGTGACTTTAAAATTTAAAACAAGTAAATAAATTTACTTGAAAGTAGATTTAGGAAAATTCAATAATAAGAAACTATCCAATATTGTGAATCCTTCCAATATCTTTTAAAAGATGAAGTGGTTATTTTATGTTTGTATAATATATTGGTTTACTAACCTGGAACACGAAATTCTGCAAAAGCCTCTGTCGATGGTCGGATGGAAATACCAGTGTAACCCAATTAAACCATATGTATATGTCAACTAAGTTACTTGAATTCATTAAGATTAAGTTCCAATTGTGGCTACCCCCGCCCGACAGGTATATGTCTATCCTGTAAAGAAATCTATTAAAGGGTTATTTATCCTCTAGAAAGATCGTGGGCTATTAAGTCTAAGGTTGAAACCGAAAATTCCTTTGTCAAGTTTGTTTTAAGTTTACCAGATCAATCTTATTAGTGGCCAATTACAAGAAGCATTAAACTTAAGACTTAATAAGTAAACCTTTATATTACCCAAACTATAAAATAACCTCTTATAAACCGGTGATATTGGATTTCATCACAACCCCAGATAACGGGCTTAGATACGACACATTTTTACAACTACTAAAAGCTTAAAAATAAAAGACATAGAGTAAAATGTTGTAAAGTAAATGCTGGAAACTAAAAAGGTAAAAGTACAATAAAAGAAAAACGTTAGGGGTTAAAGGATCCACTTTTATCACTACTATTTTAGATATCTCCCTTAATATAATATATTAACTTGTGTGATATTACCAACCAGCCATAAAACGGTAGCCTGATTAAGTCAAATTAATAATTAATTATCAACCGACCAACCAGGTGGTATCCTTGTTTAGTCAGGTTAAAATCAGTTTATGATTAATTATCAACCGGCCAATATAGCGGTATCCTCATTAAGTCAGGTTTTAAATAGTTATTATATTATAATTAAGGGAAATTAATCTAAATAGCAATAATAAAATTTTTACATTTTACCCTAGCAGGGGGAAGTTACCTTCTCATTGCTGAATAGTAAAAACAGAAAAAGTAAAAAAAAAAAGTAAATTACTATTACAAAAAGTAAATAAAGTTAATAACAGAACTGAAATTTAAACAAACTAGATACAAATTCCTTATTATTCTCAAGGAATTACAGAGTGGAAGGTATATGTGAAATCAGAAAATCGAGCTGAATTTATAAGGGTCTATGGGCTTGGCGCGTCGCGACGCGATGTGAAATGCGGTGGAAGATGCGGCGTGGAACGCGGATCAGATGACACATGGTAGGCTCCGAATTATTGGCTTTGTGTCGCGACGCGGACGTCATGCTGACGTCGGCAATGATGTGTCTTCATTAATGAGTGTCGGCAGCATGTGATGGTGACATATGGCATAGTGCACGTTAGAAGAATTGTTTAGATGTTGACAAGTGGCAGGCGCATGTTAGCATAGGCGTATGATAGAAAACTTCTCTGATTGTGACACATGGCACGGTGCATTTTAGCATGATATGGCGCACATTAGCGGTCACGACGCACCATTCGTGTCGCGACACCCAAATTATAGTTTTGCCCATTTTTGTCCGTTTTTCACTGTCTTGTCCCCAAATCACCTCGAGAGAGTCTTGAAACTTTATTTATCTACAAAATAACACAAATTCCATCAAAAAATTCACAAAACTCAACTATACAAAATATTATGTCAAATGAGTGGGAAATAGTGATACATTTACCACTCATTACACCCCCCAAACCTAACATTTTGCTAGTCCTCGAGAAAAACAATAAAATAACTTAAACATTTTTAAAATAAAATTAAGCTAAGCAACTTTTGTAGGGATCACGGTTGCATTTAGCGTATAAAACAAGCCTTTAAACTCTTAGGTGTCCCTAGTGGACGAGTTGTAGTCTCGTGAGGGCTTACAACAATGATACCCACAAACATTTGATAAAAGTAAAAAGATAGTAAAACTAATGCACACAAAAGTAAAAAGACAAGAGAAAATAGAATAAATAAGTTAGTGATTAAACATTTGAAACTTCTAATCCAAGTTAATAGTTGTTTTGTTTCTTTATAAATTACCGAGTAAGTAAATTCTCCGATTATTTTTACCATTCTCCATATACACAGCCAACAAAATATTAATCAACTCATTTTGCCCACAATAGTCACAAGTGCAGTTGAAAAGAGAGTAATATTTTTGTCCTAAAGTTATATCAGAATTCACACCTTTTTTAAGCGATGAAATAATTTTTCTGATTTTTTTTTATATACAATATCATCCAACTATGTAGCGAGCTTTAGGCCAGTGACTCCTAAACCAGTTGGCTTTAGGGCACTAGGTGTTAAGACACCCCTACAGACTTAATTACTCAGACTTCAGATATATATATATATATATATATATATATATATATATATATAACATCTTTGATCCATGTAGCGAGCTTTGGGCCAGTGACTCCCAAACGAGTTGGTTTTAGGGCATTAGGTGTTAAAACACCCATACGGACTTAATTACTCGGATCTTAGATGCCATTTTTCTTTTTCTCATTTTTTTATTTTTTTTACTCCATCACTTTTTATAGATGCTTCCTCCAATTAAACTAGAGCACTGAATATTATAAACTTTTCAATTACAACTCATGTCTGTATGTTACCATGTATGTTGATAATACCTGTCAACTGAGCATATGAAGATTCATTTTAATCAGTTTTATGGAGAATTCACAAATTAAATAATTCAAAAGGAAATAAACAAAAATTAACTTGTTCCGAAATTGGTTGAGATACGTCTCAAGAGTGCAAACTCCTTACAAAGCTATCTCACACCAATTTCACCTGATTAATCAAATTAAAAACATAAAAACACAAAATATTTTTTTGATTTTTGTAAAAATTTTCAATTTTTTTGAATTTTTTGAAAATTTAGGATTAAAAATAAAAACAATATAAAAATAAGATACTAGTCAACTATTCCCCACCCCCAAACCTAAATGAGACATTGTCCTCAATATCTTAAAAGGTTGAAGCTGAGTTTAGAAGATAATACTTGATTAGCTGAAATTCTACATCTACAAAGGAAATTTAAAGGTTAAGATCCAGATTTATCCGACGCTTCTTACAATCAATATCAGACCAGTTTATCTTGGAAATGATAGGGTCAATTTGTGGTTCAAAGGCTAAGATTTAGTCATTTAAATCTGGGGCAGTTCTAGCAGTAAATAGGAGTTCTTTTAAAGGTTTTGACACGAACCCATTTCTCCGGGCATCATCAAGAAATACACAAAAAAAATCATAGAATCAATCAGCGTTAAACAGTCCAATCAGTTTCTGGTGTATGTTCAAGTTCGCCCAAAACAGTACTGTGAAAATCTCCTCTATTGTGCCCAAGCCACTTGGCAAAGCAATAAAAGCATCAACACAGTTAATCATTTCTACCAGTCGTTCTGACATACCTGACACAATTAGTTCTTCTATGTTTGATGGTCCAATCAGATTCGCTTCCGCCAAGGGTTTTGGGATAATTCCCAGAACTTGACTACCTCCATCCTGTATGGCCTTTGAAATGATCTCCATTAGTCCAAGATTGACACCACCATATACTAGGTGCATATTTTTTTCAGCTAAGACTCGACCCAATTCCTATGCTGCTACGTATTGTGGCTTAGTACCAACACTAGTACCGTAAAACACACAGATATTTACAACTCGTCTTCTTGAAGTGACTTCCATTTTATGTATGTTTCTTTTCTCAAATCTGGATGCCTTCAAAAGTGCAATGATGAGTTGAATTTATAAAACCTGGAAAAGGGTGAGTAATAATAGCACTAGTACCTGCGAAATGACAATTATTAGTTAAACAGTAAAATGAAATCATGAAAGATCAAAAAGGTATGGATCCAGTTGGTGAAAATAAAAGAAAATAAAAAAATAAATCACAATTATTAGGAAAAGACAAAGAGATATAATATTTACAGGAAAATGGCTTGAATGATGTCTATACGTCATGGACAAGCTTCTCATCTAATTTTCTTATAAATTGGCAAACATGGTCTTTTTGAGTCAAATTCCCGAGACTTAACTGTTGTCTTTCTTTTTGGAATTGTGTATATAACATGCGAATTTTGTGATACACATATCCACTGAGATGCGTCTCAAGAGTCTTAGATATGTCATCCAAAGACTCTTTACTCAAGCCATCCCTAATGAAATTAATCTTATCTTCACGGTTATCAGACATCATTCCTAAAGAACGACAACGAGTATCACAAAAACATACGAGCACATTTATAGCATACACCCATTCTTTTAGCTCTTCTCTTTTTAGCATATGTGTTTATTCCTGAACCAGACAAATGTGAAATAAAAGAGTCAGAAGACTCACCTGCCAATTGAACCTGTGGTTCAATAATCCAACGAATGTCAGTAAGAATACCTTTGATCATCAGGAGTCTCATTCGTTCCAAGCGAGCTTTGTAAACTTTCATCAAAGATTTTTTAGGGAGAGAAGGAAATTGCTTGTGAAGATTTGCGAGAGCTTCTTTTATCCTGAAATCTGATTTTACCTACATAAATTAAACACACAAAAATAAAACACACCAAATCACAATATATACATAAATTACATTGGTTGCTAGACATGACTGTCTGAACGTTAAGCTGGATCTGAAAGTGTGACACTTTATTTTTGTCGCTCAAAAGATTCTCCCCAGTAGTGATTGACACACTGATTGTTAACCTTGAATGTTTCGTTGGTGTTGGGATTAAATAACTCAACAGCTCCATATGGTAAAACCTGAGTGATCACAAATGGACCTGACCACATTGATTTCAACTTTCCAGGGAAAATTTTCAACCTTGAATTGTATAACAACACATGCTGCCTTGGTTCTAATTGTCTGTGTACTATTTTTCGATCATGCCATTTCTTGGTCTTTTCTTTGTATAATCTGCAATTCTCATAAGCATGTAGGCGAAATTCCTCCAATTCGTTAAGTTGGTAGAGTCTGATATCTTCTGCAGCTTGTGGATCAAGATTCAACTTCTTCAGTACCCAATACGCCTTGTGTTCAAGCTCAACTGGCAATTGGCATGCTTTCCCAAAAACCATTCGATATGGGGACATACCAATGGGTGTCTTGTAAGCTGTCCAATAAGCCCATAATGCGTCATCCAGTTTTATAGACTAGTCCCTCATTTTTGATCCAACGGTTCTCTCCAATATTCTTTTGATCTCCCTGTTTGAAACTTCAACCTGTCCGTTTAACTGTGGATGGTAAGCAGTGGCAACTTTATGAGTAACTCCGTATTTGGAGATGAGTGCATGGAAGTATTTGTTGCAGAATTGTGTGCCACCATCACTAATAATAGCCCGAGGTGTTTCGAAGTGAATTAAAATATTCTTTTTAAGGAATTTGATCACCACTTTTGAATCATTTGATGGCAGTGTTATTGCTTCAACCCATTTGGAGATGTAGTCTACTGCAACTAGTATGTACAGGTTTCCAAATGATGGAACAAAATGTCCCATAAAATCAATCCCCCATACATCAAATATATCCACTTCCAGAATATTTTACACATGTCTTTCATTTCTCCTCGAAATATTTCCCGTTCTCTGGCACATGTCACATTGAAGAGAAAACAGATAAGCATGTTTAAAAAGAGTGGGTCAGAACAAACCTGATTGTAGGACTTTGGCTGCAGTTTTGTTTCCACTGAAGTGTCTGCCATATGGTGATGAATGACTATGTTGCAGAACATTGTTGACATCCTCATGTGGAATGCACCAACTTAATAATTGATCAGCACAGCGTTTGAACAGTTACGGCTCATCCTAGACATAATGCTTGACTTCTTTGAAGAACTTCTTCCGTTGCTGAGTTGTCCATTCCAACGGCCATTTTCCTGATACTATGTAGTTGACATAGTCAGCATACCAAGGGACATCATGCTGTTTCATGGTAAAAAAATGTTCATCTGGAAAAGTTTCTTTGATTGTTAGTTCTTTGCCAGCTGTTTCTCCATTCTCGAGCATCGATAAATGATCTACCACTTGGTTTTATGTCCCTTTCCTGTCTCGGATCTCCACGTCAAATTCTTGCAGAATAAGAATCCAACAGATCAATCTGGGTTTGGCATCTTTCTTTGCGATCAGGTATTTGATTGCTGAATGATCTGTGTAGACCACCACTTTGGGACCCAGCAGATAGGATCAGAATTTATCAAAAGCGAACACAACTGCGAGGAACTCCTTTTCAGTGGTTGTGTAGTTGAGTTGAGCTTCATTCAAAGTTCTGCTGGAGTAATAAATGGTGTGGAAAACTTTTGCTTTACGTTGTCCCAAAACTGCTCCTACAGCAAAATCACTAACATCGCACATCACCTCAAATGGAAGGGTCCAGTCTGGTGCTACTATGATGGGGGCAGAAACCAGCTTCTATTTAGGATCCCAAAAGCTTCGTGGCACTCCTTGGTGAAGTTGAAAGGCACATCCTTCTCCAGAATATTGCATAGAGGTTTAGCAATGCTTGAGAAATCTTTGATAAATCTCCTGTAAAAACATGCATGTCCGAGAAAGCTCTGAATCCCTTTGACAGATATTTGTGGAGGTAGTTTTTCAATTGTTTCAATCTTTTCTTTGTCTACCTCGATTCTCTTTTGTGAGATCCGGTGTCCCAGAACGATGTCTTTCTGCACCATGAAATGGCATTTCTCCCAGTTGAGCACCAGGTTGGTATCTTCACATCTTTGTAACATCTGTTCCAAATTTTACAAGCAGTGGTCGAAAGAATCTCCGAATACAGAA
The DNA here is from genome assembly GCA_019454045.1 of Zanthoxylum bungeanum. Lineage (NCBI taxonomy): Eukaryota > Viridiplantae > Streptophyta > Magnoliopsida > Sapindales > Rutaceae > Zanthoxylum > Zanthoxylum bungeanum. The sequence continues at coordinate 17,453 of SKCR01044018.1, forward strand.
AAATCATCCATGAAAACTTCCATACTCTGTTCCAATATATCTGAGAAGATGGCCATCATGCAACGTGGAAATGTAGCAGGGGCATTACATAGTCCAAATGGAATTCTACGGAAAGCAAAAGTACCATACAGACATGTAAAAGTGGTTTTCTCCTGACCTTCTGGGGCGATGGCAATCTGATTGTATCCTGAGTATCCGTCTAGAAAGCAACAGAATTCATGTTCCGCCAGTCTGTCCAGTATCTGGTCAATGAATGGCAGCGAAAAATGATCTTTCTTCCTTGTGCTTTGTTCAGTTTCCGATAGTCCATGCATACTCTTCAACCAGTCACCGTTCTTGTTGGAATCAGCTCGTTCTTTTCATTTGTGAAAAAGTAATTCCTCATTTCTTTGGTACACATTGTATAGGACTGACCCAAGTGCTGTAAGAGATGGGGTAAATGAATGTCAGCATCAAACCATTTGATAATTTCTTTCTTCACAACTTCCTTCATAATTGGATTAGTCTCCGTTGATGCTCAACTGTGGGTTTGTACTTGTCATTCATCAAAATTTTATGCATGCAAAATGATGGGCTAATGCGTCGAATGTCTGCTATAGTCTAGCCAATGGCTCTCTTGTGTCCTCGTAACACTCTCAACAACTTTTCTTCCTGCTCCAATGTTAGCGAAGAACAAATAATCACAGGTAATTTAGAAAATTTTCCAAGGAATGCATACATGAGATGGCTCGGAAGTAACTTCAGCTCCAACTGCAGTAGTTCTTCAATTGAGGGCTTGATCGCTCCTTTTTCGGGAGTTCCAGACTTTCCACCTGTGGTGTCGATTTGAAGCAGAATGGTTTGTCAAGATAGTTGATATATTCCAGAATTTCAGCATCTAGCTCACTGTCAGTAATGTTGGTGATGCAAGCTTCAATTTTATTTATGGGAATTGGTTGAGTATCCTAGATGATATTATCAACAACATCAACTCTGAAACATTCTTCCTCTCATTTTCATCACTCGGGAATTTCATGGCTTTGAAGACATTAAAGGTAACTTCTTGATCTTGTCCTTTCATGGTTAGTTCTCCTTTTTGTACATCAATAACAGTTCTACATGTAGCCAAAAATGGTCTCCCAAGGATGATCGATACATCTTGTCCTTTTTGACTGCTGAATCATCTGAATGCATGTTTTGATGTCACACGCATTTGCTGGTAAAGGAGGAAGTACAATACAGGAAATGAAGCGTTCAACCACCATAATGGTTCTGTCTCGAATGGGAATTGGTGGAGCAACCTCCAAAGGTTCAAGTTCCATGTTAACAATTACTTCTTGCCTTATGTCTTTTCTTTCTTTCAATTGTCTGATGGTTCTTTCAATTTCTGGGTCAAGCGGTCAAAGTTCAAGGCTTCCGGTTCATCTCATGTAGTGTCTGAGAACCTAAAATAAGAAAACAAAAACAATAAACAAAAAGAAATAGACACAAATAACGTATCTAACCCCAAAACTAATAGTGAAAGATAAATAAGTCTCCGGCAACGGCGCCAAAAACTTGACCGGTGCGTAATCACACGCATATAACGCAAGCGCACGTATCATTCAAGTAGTATAAAAAGTATCGATCCCACAAGGACTTAATACCTAAGCTATTAATTTATGAAGCCAAATTTTTACAAGTATCTAATGGATTGATTGTTTTATTAGGTGGTGAATTTAAAATTTAAAACAAGTAAATAAATTTACGCGAAAGTAGATTTAGGAAAATTCAATATTAAGAAACTATCAAGGGTTGTGAATCATTCCAATATCTTTTAACCTGGAACACGAAATTCTGCAAAAGCCTCTGTCGATGGTCGGATGCAAATACCCCAGTGTAACCCAATTAAACCATATGTTTATGTCAACTAAGTTACCTGAATTCCTTAAGATTAAGTTCCAATTGTGGCTACCCCCGCCCGACAGGTATATGTCTATCCTGTAAGGAAAACTATTAAAGGGTTATCTATCCTAAAGGAAGATCGTGGCCTATTAAGTTTAAGGCTGAACCTAAAATTCATTTGTCAAGTTTATTTTAAGTTTACCAGATCAATCTTATTAGCGGCCAGTTAACAAGAAGCATTAAGCTTAAGACTTAATAAGTAAACCTTTATATTACCCAAACTATGAAATAACCCCTTATAAATCGGTGTGATATTGGATTTCATCACAACCCAAAATAACGAGCTTAGCTACGACACATTTTTACAACTACTAAAAGCTTAAAAATAAAAGACATAGAGTAAAATGCTGTAAAGGAAATGCTGGAAACTAAAAAGGTAAAAGTACAATAAAAGAAAAACGTTAGGGGTTAAAGGATCACTTTTATCACTACTATTTTAGATATCTTCCTTAATATAATATATTAACTTGTGTGATATTACCAACCAGCCATATAAACGGTAGCCTGATTAAGTCAAATTAATAATTAATTATCAACCGACCAACCAGGCGGTATCCTTGTTTAGTCAGGTTAAAATCAGTTTATGATTAATTATCAACCGGCCAATATAGCGGTATCCTCATTAAGTCAGGTTTTAAATATTTATTATATTATAATTAAGGGAAATTAATCTAAATAGCAATAATAAAAGCTTTACATTTTACCCTAGTAGGGGGAAGTTACCTTCTCATTGCTGAATAGTAAAAACTGAAAAAGTAAAAAAAAAAAAAAAAGTAAATTACTATTATAAAAAGTAAATAAAGTTAATAACATAACTGAAATTTAAACAAACTAGATACAAATTTTTTATTATTCTTAAGGAATTACAGAAAGGAAGGTGTATCTGAAATCAAAAAATCAAGCTGAATTTATAGGGGTCTATGTGCTTGGCGCGTTGTGATGCGCCACTCTTGCCCGTCGCGACGAGTCGTGAAATACGGCTAAAGAAGTGGCGGTGGAACTCGGATCGGATGACACGTGGCAGGCTCCGAATTATTGGCTTCGTGTCGCGACGCGGAAATTTCTTCTTGTGTCACGACGTGGATGTCATGTGATGTCAGCAATGATGTGTCTTCAATGATGAGTGTTGGCAGCATGTGATGGTGACACGTGGTACAGCGCACGTTAGCAGAATTGATGTGATGTTGACACGTGGCAGGTGCATGTTAGCATAGGTGCATGATAGCAAACTTCTATGATTGTGACACGTGGCACGTCGCATTTTAGCATGATGCGGCACACGTTAGAAAATCCCGGCGCACGTTAGCGGTTCGTGTCGCGACTCCCAAATGATAATTTTGCCATTTTTGTCCGTTTTTCACTGTCTTGGCCCCAAATCACACCCCAGAGAGTCCTGAAACTTTATTTATCTATAAAATAGCACAAAACACATCAAAACATTCACAAAACTCAAGAAACTGTACAAAATATTAGGTCAAATGAGTGGGAAATAGTGATACATTTACCATTTACCACTCATCAGAAGCCCACTCATGCGTTATAACATGCCATGACATTGGATGCATGTTTAATCTTTTAAAGCATAAAAGTTATGCATAATTTTAAATAATTTAAATATAGATTAATACATGCATTTATGAAAATTAAGTAGTTTATTTTACATAAGTTTAAAATTTTCGGAAAAAAAAAAAATATAATCTTAGGAAACTAGTTATTTAATTTGGTATATAGGATGGAAATCCGGACATAAATTTTATAACTGATTATGAATGGACGGTAGTGTGGTCTGCACTTAGGATACAACTGTACGTACTGAATAAAATAACACAAGTCACCTATATCTAATTAAATAGTTTAATTAAATAATTGCTTAATCCAATTTATTTTAAACTCAAATAGTGAACTAAAATTTTTAGAAGTTAAAATTGAAATAACTCGCTAAAAAGAACACTTGATTAAATTGTTTAATTGAGTCATATTAGTTTAGACTAATAAGATTAGTGAATAAAATTTTAAGTGTTAAAATTTGGAGATATCACATAATCCACTAGTATTAATTAAGTTATGTTTTTAGCCGCGATTAATCTAAACAAATTAGATACTAGTGTAATAGAAACTTTTAACTATAGAATAGTTAGTGGGAGAGGGACATGTGGAAATACATCTCACGATCTCCATTGTTAGTCCAAAAACGTGGGATTCAAAAGCCGTATCAAGACGGATTTAATTCCCTCCCATTACATATGATGTACATTTTGGGTCAATATCAGTATTTTATTATAAACCTCCAAATTAAGCCCCTGTTTGTGTTTGTTAATCTAATCAAATCTTAATGGATAACATGGTTTATTGTTATCTTTGAGTAGATTCGCAAATCCTCCAAAAGCCTTCAAATTGAAAAAGAATAGAGAACTCACAAAAAGTTTACCAAAAAAAAAAAAAAATGTCATGATTAACAAAATCCACCAACAATCTTTATAGTTTTACCCTTACTTGACAAAGCAAAATTCTGCCCATTTTTTGTTGTTTTTCTTTTTTTTTTTTTACAATATTGTTCATATAAGTTTCAGCACAAGCACCTTCCATTAAAAGAAGAAACCAATACATATATCAATAAAATTTTCTAAGAATAGCAATATGTAGACATTGTTATTTGCCTAAAACTTAAAAATATAGTAGGGCAATTTGCCAAATTCATTACCCATTTCTCTGTTCTGGTTCTGGTTCTGTTATTGTTTTTTTTTCCTTTGTTTTAATTTTATTTTTCTGTTACCTTTATTTGGAAGGTCTCAATCATTAGGCTTTCTATTCAAATTTCCTCACTCTGTGAAATAAGTGACAGCACCTTCCCATGCGTTCATGTTAAAGTATCTTTTCTTCAACAAAAATAAAATGATAGAACATCCTAGTAATGATTATATGAGACCTTCTATTATTATTCTTCTTCTTTTTTTCTGTTTTTTTTTTCGCAATTTGGTCTTGATGATAGTTATTCTTTTAAAATCTCTTAGGTCACAAAGATCCAAAGAGATTTCAAAAGGGTTTCAAATACGGGGTAATTTTTCCATACCTCCCCTGAGCTATGGGGTTGTTTCAGTTTATAGGGGTGAGCATTATCGGATTCGGATCGGATCGGACCGAATCCGAATCCGATCCGATCCGAAATGCCCACGGTTGTTTGATTCGATCGGATCGAATCATGTTATCGAACTCGATCCGATCGATAATTATCGGATCGGATCGGATTGGTTCGATCCGAATTCGAATCGGATCGAATCGGACCAATTCGATCCGAAATCATCCTATTCGGATCGGATTGGTCCGATCCGATCCGAATTCGGTGGGTTTTAATATGTAACGACGTCGTTTTGCATATTAAAAAAAAAAATCGATCGGATCGGATCGGATTGGATAAAATCCGATCCGATCCGAAATCCGTCGAACCGGACCAACACAGAATTCGATCGGATTTGCTAATCGGATCGGATCCTTTTATCCAATCCGATCCGAAATCCGTCGAACCGGACCAACAGAATTCGATCGGATTTGCTAATCGGATCGGATCCGATCCGATCCGATGCCCACCCCTAATTTGTGGCAAGTTAATTATAAATATTAATATACTCCCAAGATGTGTATATAAGTTATATAGACTTTTAGGTGTTTGGGAGTATTTAGGTAATTACATTAAATTACAATATTTGATTTCCTAATATACTGTATGTGATTTGACAAGTCAATCACAACAACTTTTACTGAAAAAGTTATATAAAATGGCACAAAGCTTATCGTTTAGTGTCTTTAATTTCCAATTTAAAAATACTTAATATTTATATTAGGTAGCGTAATTTTTATGCAAAACCTGCTGCAAAATTATGAACTTCAGTCAAAAGATTAAGTTTGTTAATTTCCAAAGATGTAATTAATATAAGCCCAACAAAGCAATAAAATTATATTTTTCATGTGTTTGTAGAAGAAAATGGTGGCTCTCGATTGCGATGTGACCGTAAAGTTATGTTTGGGGAAGACGGACTCTGTTTTTAGTAATATGTTTGCGGAAGAAAATGGTCTGGTACAAGACATTTCTTGTAATAATTGATATAATTATTCTTGTATTGATTCTTTATAGTTTAATCAATTGTTGATGAGTCGTTTGATGAATGCATCAACAAACCAAATGATAGACAAATGCAGAAATAATCATACATATTTACATCTACGATACCTCAATATTTATATTGAGATAATGAAGTTGAATTAATGGACATTAATAGAAATTTTAAAATCAAAGACTCTCCTTTCAAATTCAATGATCCTAATTTCAATTACAATATTACCAGTATAAATACGAAGAGTATATTAGGAAAACCCTCTTACAAAACATGTACAAGCTCACCAAATATACCATCCAAAGCTAGTGAGATTTACACCAATCACATTGCACCGAATTTCTCACAAAACTCTTTTTATTTATTTTTTATTTTTTATTTTTGGAATCGTTGGAAACCCCTCCGCCAAACCACCTCTTTTGGACTTAAACGGATCATGTAAAATTTCCGATTGTCTCAGGCTCTTACAATAAACACACTCCCTGAATTCAAATCTAAGATCTCAAGGTGAAATTCCTAAACCCTACATCACTAAACCACGCCCCTGATGTACCTCACAAAATTCTTACAAAGCCAAATAGAGCAAACACATTGGTGCGTCTGTAATTCACGAACCTAAAGATATTATAAACATGTATTACAAAAAAATAGTAAACATGGTCTGGCATGTTTTACGGTCGGCTGGGTCTGTGTGCATATCCATCACGTCCGACCAGAGATATTGTGTTAGAACATAATCTAAATATGCAGAAATACTAAATATGGCGCCCTCAGGTCGTACCTTTGAGTCCGTAGTGGATCTGAAGATCCTTCTGAATATCGGGTCTCTTCAGGATTCGCACCAGGAAGTATAGACCTCCAAGGGATGGGTGTTTGTTACTTTTAGTTGTTAGAGTTTATTTTTCTCTCTCTTTTTAGCCTTTTCCCACTAAAAATCCTTTATCCACATTGTTATCAACCTCATTTTATAGCGTAAAATATTGGTCTAAGGATTGAATGAGGGAACATAATCTCTTTTTTTCCTCCTCTCTATCTGAAGTTACATGATTACTTGAGTGTGTAACGCTCGATGCATGTCCGGCCGAACTTATAATTTGAAATGTACGTCCGGCTGGATGTTTATCGGTCTGTGACTTCATCCTTTGGAAATTCGCACGTGTATTGACCAATTAACACATGTCCGGCCGAATATGGTATTTGAATTCTATGTCCGACCAGCCATGATCAGATCTCCTGTCTTTGGTAACTGATAATCTAATCATTAAATGATAACTTTTTCATGTCCAGTCGGGCTTAAGATTTTCAATGTATATCCGAACGGAGTTACTGGCTAGAGAGAATGTATGCAGTACATAAGTGATGTTCGGTTGACTTTTAGGCTATGTTCTTGGAGTCTATTTCCTTATTGGCATTCGTCCTTATAATTTCCCAATTTTTAGAGGGTGTCCCATAAGAAACTCATCATCGGGCTATGCATAAAAACGTAGTGTCTACAGTCACCTCACTTTGGTAGGTTTTACAGTGTGTCGCAGTGACAAGTCTGTCAAAGTTATACATGCATTTTTACTTACCTGGTTCATCGGGCGTCGCCATACTTTCCTAGCTGTGTTGTGGTTTGATTGTTGATATATGAGCCCTCGGGCTTTCTGATACTTCAGTTGGTGGTGAGATATTTCGATCCCTTATTATGACTCTATAGTAGGTGTTGGGCCCTCGGGCTTCGTTCTCGAGGCTCATTCCTCATTCCAAAGTCTTCATTGTGAGGCTTTATCCTTCCTCCTATAAGCTTCATCCCTTTTTCCCAAGGCTTCATTTTCTAATTTTTCATTGCGATGCTTATTCTCTCATTCTCTAATCATGAGGCTCATCTCTCATCTCAAGGCTTTATTTCGAGGCTTTATCCTCATTCTCTAGGTTTCATTCCGAGGCTTCATCCCTCATTCTCTAGGTTTCATTCTGAGGCTTCATCCCTCATTTTCAAGGTTTTATTCTGAGGCTTCATCCCTTAAGACTTCATTCCCTAAATCTTTATTGTGAAGCTTCAAGGCTTCATTCCCAAATATTCACCGTGAGGCTTCATGCCTCAAAGCCTCATTCCTAAATTTTCATTGTGGGGCTGCATCCCTCAAAGTTTCATTCCCAAATCATGAGGTTCATCCCTCAAGGCATCATTCCCAAATCTTCATGGTGAGGCTTCATCCTTTAAGGCTTCATTCCCAAATCATCATGGTGAGGCTTCATCCCTCAATGCTTTATCCCCAAATCATCATCGTAGGGTTTATCCCTCAAGGATTTATTTCTAAATCTTCATAGTGAGGCTTCATCCCTCAAATGCTTCATTCAGAGGTTTCATCTTCATTCTCAGAGTATTCCATCTAATGACCTTTTTTTTCTACTATAGTCATTTCGAAATTAGACAACACGACCTTCAACTACCATATCCGGGCGGTCTCTGCCCCTAGTATTCTCTGCTTAAGAGGGACTCACCCCAGTATCTCATCCTTTTGACTGTTAGGTGCTCCGTGCCTTGGTGGCTTCAACTTTTGACAGCTATTGAGCGGTTTGTGTCTTGTTTCACTTCTTGGAGGCTGCGTTTGTGATGAAAACCTGCCTGGAGCATAGCCAAACAAACCCACAAAAGATTGTTATCCACGCAACTCCTGCGAACCCCTCGGGAATAAAGCCCATGAAACCACAAAAGATTGTTATGAGTGCCCAATAAAGCACAACAACGTTTTAAGATTAGAAACTCGTGAAGAACAAAGCCTCACGAACCCCTAATTGCTTGAAACGCGACATAGGACAACAACCGTCTTTGATAAGTTTTGAAAATAATCCATTATTCCATGGTTAGCCATCCACGACCACACCACCAATGTGCCTAACGAAAATATTAATTTTTTTAGGTTAAAACATTCATCCATTTTATTAATGAAAAGCTTGTTTAAATAGTACAATGGAAACCTTAATTATAATATGTTAAAAAAATAGAAATAACCCTAGGTAATAATCCTTATTACAAATGAAATCTTAGGCCCCTAACATTGGCCCACTATAGAATAAACACCAATATTAAAATCTAGGGCCCCTAACAGTCAGCTCACTCTAAAATAAACACTAACATTAACCCCTATATGAGGCTTTCGCTTGTATATTTTTGACCACTTCATTGCCAAATAACTTGAATGTATTATTTGACTTCATCCTTAGATTCTTGGATCCATACTTCGAGGCTTGTTTTCATGATGCTCCATGTATCATATCATTCTCCCATTCTTTAAGAAGATTCATCCTCGAATCTTTAAGGTCAATCTGTAATGTACAAATAATTTATCTTTAACCAAATCTGATTTGTCTTTCTGTTCCTTTTTCTTTTTTTTTTGTAGCACATGATTTGTGTTTTTTTCCACAACCCACGTTTTTTTTTGAAATTTTTTTTTGAAATTTTTGAATCCAACACATGCAGGATGACAAAAGAAAAAGAAAGAAAAGAAAAAAAAAAAATTAACAGAAACGGGACTCAAAGAAAAAAAAATTAACAGAAACATGACTCAAAGAAAAGAAAAAATTTTAACAGAAACGAGACTCAAAGAAAAGAAAAAAAAATTAACAGAAACATGACTCAAAGAAAAAAAAAAAATTAAAAATCATAAAAAAGGAAAAAAATAATAATAAAAGACCAAGCTACAAGATATAACATGCTCTGCAACCAAATCTCTGAATACCAACTGATGAAAACCTGCCTGGAGTAAAGCCAAGCAAACCCACAAAAGATTGTTATCCACGTATCTCCTGCGAACCCCGCGGGAACAAAGCCTGTGAAACCTATAAAAGATTATTATGAGCGCCTAGGAAAGCACAACAAAGTTTGAAGATTAGAAACCCGTGAAGAACAAAGCCTCACGAACCCCTAATTGCTTGAAACGCCACAAAGGACAACAACTCCTTTGATAAATTTTGAAGAGAATCCACTCTTCCATGGTTAGTCATCAACAGCCACACCACCAATGTGCCTAACGACAATATTAATTTTTTTAGGTTAAAACATTCATCCATTTTATTAATGAAAAGCTTGTTTAAATAATACAATGTAAACCCTAATTGTAATGTTTAAAAAATAGAAATAACCCTAGGTAATAATCTTTATTACAAATAAAATCTTGGGCCCCTAACATTTGGCCCACTCTAGAATAAACACCAATATTAAAACCTAGGGCCCCTAATAGTTGGTCCATTGTAGGAGCGAAGTGGGGTTTACCGCTATGCCTATGATATTCGGCGACCACGACACTGTTGGGCTCACAGCCCGTAGAGAGTACGAAGTAGCCCACGGAGGACTAAACCAAAGAATAAAGAAGTCGCCACCCAATGTGAACTAGGAAATGATTTAAGGCCGCACTCACCCCTCACAAGGGAATACCTCAAACCGTTAGGTTCAGAATGGTCCCTTACTTATGCCAGTATAATAGACGGGTTCACACAATGGTATAACCAAGTCTTATGCAGTACATGCAAGATAATTAAAATAAACACACAAATTTGCACACCCATAAACATGAATATAAATAAAAGCAAGTACATAGTTCCAAAAGAATATTAAATAAAGAAGTACGATAATGTAAATTATAAGAACAGTAAAAAAAACGTTAATAATAAATGCAAATAATTAAGCGCATGATGCAAAATAAATAACTAAAGAGACGAAAATGCATAAAAAATAAAGAAAGAGGTTGTCCAGTGTGTGTGCGTTCGTGTAGCGTTCGTAAACACATTCGAACGAAGTGTTCCAGAGAGTTCACGTTCGTGTAGCGTTCGAAAATGCGTTCGAACGTTCTTACAAAAATAGCTTCAATAATGACATAAACACGCATTTGTGAGTATTTTCCGAGTGGTACGTGGAGTTATATCCCAAGTTCAGACCGCACTACCGTCCATTCGGATTCAGCTACGGAATTTATGCCTAGATTTCCATCCGATATACCGCAAGGTATTGTTAGTCTCTAAGACTTAATCCAAGATCATATAAGCAATGAAAAATTGTGAATACATAAAATAAGTATAGTGAAATCATACTTACAATGAGCGGTTTTAGGATGCGTCAAACGCAAATTTTTATTCAAGATTTTCGGCCAAGCTCCAAGATCCAAGCTCCAAGCTTTGTCTTTTTATTCCAAGCTATTGGGATGGTTTCCCTATCACCTATGATGATCCTTGATGTGCTAGAACTTGAAAATTTGCAACAAATTTTCTTCTTCTTCCTTGTGTAGCCACGACAATTGAAGAAAAAGGGGGATAGTATTTTGCTTCTCAAAACCGAGAGAGAGTGAGATGGAATGAGTTGTGTGTGTTGACTTCTATTTTGATTTCAAAAATCAATTAAAAATGATATACCAAATATTTGGTGTTAGTCATTCATGCCATCAACTTGAGTGTAAGGCAAGTCATCATCATTCTCACCAAAACTCATCACCAAAAGTGACTAAAGTGACAACTGATGTGACATGTGGGCCCCACTTGATTCAAAATCCGAGTGGACCTGCAAACACTCCTGGGCTTGGGTTCGCTAATTCCGAATTAACGAACTTTCTGTTGCGACGTAATTAAATCAAATTTTAATTAAATAATATGCATAGTAAAATTACTATTCACGTCGCGTAGCGAATTAGTTCTAAATTAATTTGTTTGCCCGAATTAAAATCTAATTTTAATTCCGCGTCGAAATCTAATTTTGTTAAATATATCGAATATATTATTTTATCGATTAATTCCAAATTAATCGCTCTCTCTCTGGAAATAATATTTTATCCTAGATAAAATCTCCCTGTAATTAATCTCAGATTAATTATGCTCGAATCATACATCATCGGTGAATCTTCGGGAATGGACCCAATAGATCTATGGATATATTGGCAGTAAATCCGGTCGTCGGACTATCCGAACACGTACGTACCTCGTACTACATTTTTACCGATTTACGAGACATGGTTGGCTTCTAGCAAAGCACCGTGCCTACCCAATTCTTCAGAAATATTCTTAATGGAATATTATATAATCTGTATCAGGCGTAGTATACATAGTATTGCGTATTGCGATCCAGAATCGGATGTCACAAGCCAGGCTTGAGGCTTAATGGAATATATATAATCTGTATCAGGCGTAGTATACCGGTTTGTATCCATGCGTGATCATCATCTCCATATAAATGAAGTGATACTTCCATCTTGACATCACACCCAATACACTACGATTCTCAATAAACCCAGAAGAGGCGTACACAGAACCTGTTAAAGTCCTGGACGATCAAAAAAAGCATATTGATTGTCGCAAGTACTAGCGATGCAAGTCTCAGGTTAAGACCAAATACACCTACCCTGATGCGGACTCCCATAGACACATAGTCATACTACCAATGGGATTCCGCGGGGTCTATCCAGAGCAAGGCTGTTTCCGTACCATCAGTAAACACAACCTTCTATCACACTTGCATAAGTATCCAATACTTAAATATATAAGAATATGATGTTATGCTTCCATAACACGCACAAGTGCAATACTAGTCTATTCCGTATTATCGATGTCCAGTCTCGATAACACTATGACTAGGGATATTTAATGATTAAACCTTTATGGATTGATATTGTCTCATATCTTATAATCTGGAACTAATCATAAGGACTTTTATCATTTATATATTTAAGTAATCAAATTACAAAATGATAAAATGCAATTTCATTGCCACATAATTAATTTGTACAAAAACCACAATGTCTTTTACAAATAGTGACGCTATGGGTCATAATTGTCTAACAATCTCCCACTTGGCCTATAGCCAGTCACTCAAGCATTTAATACCTTAACTATGTACATGTCACTTCAATGCTGAGGAATAACTTTCGTCAGCAGATCTGCAATGTTGTCCTCTGATGCGACCTTCTCGATCTTCACATCACCACGATGTATGATCTCACGAATCAGATGGAAACGTCGAAGAACATACTTGGATCATTGATGAGACCGCGGTTCCATAGCCTGCGCTATAGCCCCGTTATTGTCACAATATAATGGAACGGGCTCTGCTGCTTACGGAACTACTCCTAATCCAATTAGGAATTTACGGATCCAAACTGCCTCTTTTGCTGGTTCAGCTGCAGCAATATACTCTGTTTCTGTTATTGAATCGGCAACAGTCTCTTGCTTGGAAGATTTACAGCTTACTGCTCCGTTATTCAAACAAAATATGTACCCGGATTGTGACTTACAGTCGTCTTTATCGGTTTGGAAACTTGCATCGGTATACTCAGTTACCTCAAGTTCTCCATCTCCATAGATTAAGAAAGCATCCTTAGTTCGTCTAAGATACTTAAGGATATTCTTAACCGCCATCCAGTGACTATCACCTGTATCGGCCTGATAGCGACTACACATGCTCAAAGCATACGAGACATCAGTCGTACATATCATGGCATACATGATCGATCCGACTGCCGAGGCGAACGGTATCTGACTCATGTTGTCTCTCTCATCTTGAGTTTTAGGACACATGTCCTTAGATAGAGTGACGCCATGTGACACTGGCAACAGTCCCCTCTTGGATTGATCCATGTTGAATCTCTTCAACACTTTGTCAATGTACGTGCTCTGGGAGAGTCCAAACAGCTTTCTAGATCTATCCGGTGGTAGATCTTTATTCCTAGAATAAATGCTGCTTCTCCCAGATCCTTCATGGAGAATTTTAATGAAAGCCAAGCTTTCACCGATGTTAACATGGGAATGTCATTGCCAATAAGAAATACATCATCAACGTAAAGGACAATGAATGTCAGTGCACTCCCACTAACCTTCTTATATACACAAGGATCATCCTCGTTTTGAACGAAATCATATTCTTTTATAATCTCATCAAACGTTGGTTCCAAGAACGAGATGCTTGCTTCAATCCATAAATGGATCGATTTAACTTACAACCTTGTTTGCAAGTCTTGGTACGAAAAAACCGTCAGGCTGTTGCATATAAAAATCCTCCAAAAGGTTTCCGTTAAGGAAAGCGATTTTGACGTCCATCTGCCATATCTCGTAATCGAAATATATGCAGCAATAGCAAGCATTATCCTAATGGATTTAATCATGGTAACTGGTGAAAAAGTTTCGTCGTAATCGACACCATGTCATTGACGATACCCTTTCGCTACAAGCCTAGCTTTGTACGTTTGTATGTTGCCATCCATGTCGGTCTTCCTCTTGAAGACCCATTTGCAACCAATAGGCTTTACGCCTTCTGGTGCATCAACCAGTGTCCAAACTTTGTTGGTGTACATGGAATCCATTCAGAATTCATGGCATCTTGCCATAAACCGGAGTCGATACATTGTATCGCTTCCTCATACGTAGCCGGCTCGTCTTCCTCAATAAGATTAATATCCACATGAGGTGAGATCAGAAACCCATACCTCTCAGGTTGTTTTCTGACTCTCTCTGACTTACGTGGTCCTTGTGTATTCGAAGATTGTGGTATGTCTCATCCCTGATGGACTATTCATGTTCCGTTAAGGATTCTGTTCCAGGAACAGTATCACTCCAATTTTCATCGAGTTCTACTTTCCTCCCACTTATCACTGTATTTAGGAATTCCTTCTCAAGGAAAATCACATGTAGAGCAACAAATACTTTGTTCTCTTGTGGGTGATAGAAGTAATATCCTTTGGTTTCCCTAGGATATCCTACAAGTAGACATTTATCCGATTTGGGTTCTAGTTTGGTACCTTCCAAACGTTTGACGTATGCCCAGCAACCTCAAATCTTCAGGAATGAGAAACCCAGTTTCTTTCCTGTCCATATTTCATACAGAGTCTGTTGAACATAATTTGACGGAACTTTATTCAAAATAAGTATTGCACTGTTCAATGCATATCCCCAGAAGGAAATAGGTAGCTCTGTACAACTCACCATAGACCTTACCATGTCTAACAAAGTTCGGTTTCTCCGTTCGGACACACCGTTTAATTGCGGTGTTCCAGGAGGAGTCCACTGTGAAAGAATACCATATTATTTCAAGTAATTAAGAAACTCATTGCTCAAGTATTCGCCACCACGGTCCGACCGTAATGTCTTAATACTTTTGCCGGTCTGTTTTTCTACTTCATGTCGAAACTCTTTGAATTTCTCAAAAGTTTCCGACTTGTGTCTCTTAAGATACATATAACCATAACGCGATGCATCATTCGTAAAGGTTACGAAGTATTCATATCCACCTCTAGCCTGGCATGGGCCCACAAACGTCACTATGAACAATGGCTAACAGTTCGGTGGCACGTGCACCTTTACTGCTAAAATGTGATTTAGGCATCTTGCCTAATAAACAAGATTCACAGACGTCATATGAATTTGGATCAAATCCATCCAAGTACCCACTCTTTGAAAGTGTGGATATACGTGTCTTGTTTATGTGTCCCAGACGACAATACCACATGTAAGTTTCATCTTTGTTACTTACTTTAAGCCTTTTGTTTGTTACATTATATGTTTGAGATTGATTCATATTCAAAATATATAGACCATATTTACATCAGCAGTGCAAATTTCCATATCATTTTTAATATAAACACCCAGTGTTTCTAAATACAAAAGTAACCCACATTGGGCTAACATACATACAGAAATAATATTCCTAGTCAATTAGGTACATAATAACAGTATGTAAGTTTAAGTACATGCCACGAGGGCAGTTCTAAAACAAAAGTGCCAACGGCCAAAACGGCGACCTTGTTCCCATTTCCAACGCGGAGGTCAATCTCTCATGAGGCCAGTCTCCTGCTAATCTGCAGATCCTGCACATCAGTACATATATGAGTTCCACAACCAAAATCAAAAATCCAATTTTTAAAACTAGTAGTAGACAGTTTATTTCTATACAAACATACCTGAAGCCGGTGCCTTGCCCGCTTTAATTTCCTTCATGTGTGCCTTGTACTCACGGCAGTCACGCTCCAGTGACCCCGCTTCCCGCACTAGAGACAAATATATTAGGATTTGTCCTTAGGTTTCCCAGAACCCTTTGACGATTTGGCCTTGCCTTTTTTTATATGCTTCTTCTTCTTAACACCTCCAGTCGCCTTGGGCCAAGCCCTCGGAGTCTGAGATGTTGGAGCATAGTGCGCCTCACGCTTCTTTCCTTAAAGAAGCTCATTTTCTGCCTCACGTAGAGTGGACATCAACTCTCCAAGAGTTTGGTCTTAGTTCAACATGTTGTAGTTCATGATGAACCCACTCAAAGAGTCGGGGAGAGTACTGTAGGATCAAATCTACTGAAGTCTCAGCCTCGAAGAATATGCCCATCTGTCCGAGCTGCTCAATGTCAGCAATCATCTAGACACATGGTGCTCAACAGACGTACCATCTGACATTCAAGCGCGGACGAGCTTCTTTGCAACTCATATCTTTACGATCTAAGTTTAGATCGGTGAAGATCATGCAACTTTGCCATCATCTCATAGGGATCCAACCCCTTGTTTCGACGACGGAATTGCGGAGTCATAGCGGCAAGCATTATGGATTGAGCAGTCGCATTGTTATCGTTATGAGTCTTCCAAAACTCTAGCTC